>JAUKNK010000108.1:2407500-2460000 GCA_030765055.1 Mantis religiosa | reverse complement strand
ATCAAACATTTCGAAAATTCCTCTCATCTGTAAATATCTATTTTTTCAGATTCCAAGACTGTAAACGCTTATAAGGAGTGCGTTGTTAAAATGAAAGGGTACTAATTATTAGAAAATATTTTACGTAATTTCATTTCGCCATCTCATTGTGTCAAAGTGTAACTTAATATTTCTACAGCTCATAAAATTATAACTAAAATGCAAACTTCATACAGTGAGAATGTTTATTGTTCCTCAAATATCGTTATTAAAAGAATTATTGGAGCATTTCTAATCCCACCAACTCTTTTAAATAAACAAAGTTTCTCTTAAATTTTCCTGCGCAGGAGAAAAATAAAGATGGGGGGACTACTTGCTCCTATTTGAGAAAAGCACAAGTTTTGGAAAATTAAAAGCTCACAGAAAAATGTATTCGTCGTAAACTGTGACATTAAGCGAGATCTACATTTTTAAGCAGTGATATTTAGTTCATCTCTTACAATTCGCCAGATTTCTCTGTCCATTGGTTCCTGGAACAAAGGAAACATACATCTGGAGCTAAATAATGAAGTAAATACTAACAATATGATATATAATAATTGTTATTGTCATTATGCCTATGTTATATGATAAGTAGTGTTCACAATGCAATTTTTACTTTCTATACCATTTACTCAGCTAGTAGAGAAATAGCTATGCAATCCACCTAAAAATTCGATAGTTTTTACTGAAAATAGAGGTAGGTTCTCTGTTTAAAGGACTCCATTTTTATGACTCGCTCCGTGTGCTAGTGTCTGTCAACAGTATAATTCAGAAGTATACACTCATTAACAATGTTGATTAAAATACCAGATGTTTAAGAAATATTAATTCAACATGAACTTTATACATTGAATAATCTAGGAATAACCTTTGAAATCGTCTTCATTCCTGATGAGTCTTGTTTAGCTGGTTAACCGTAAGAGGTAGACAAAAGTTTACTAACTGAAGAATGTAGATCTCGTTAAAACCCACCATTAATATGAATTTTTTGTAGAGCACTACTTTCCTGATATTCCTTGCTATTGGCTTAGAATTTAAAACACTCAGATTTTTTCAGTTAGAAGATCTTAGTATGTTTATGGACTGTCAGCGCAAAAATAATGGAATTTCCAATCCATCACTTAGTGAGCAGCTCTTAAAATGTTTGACTCTCGCTTGTGGATACCAGACTCTACTGCCAGGTGCATGTAAGCAAATTTGTGCTAAAATCATTTTTTATAAACCGTTAAGTAGATTAAAATAAAATTGATTGAAGAAGAATGTGCTTTAAATCTATGAAAATCTATGTGGATATACACACATCAGATGTTTATGATTGTATCCACAATAACATCTTTTCTATTATATTTTGAAATCTATCGTTCATTTATCACAGTGTGTTACTAAGCTGTACAATAGCAGAACAATGGTTTATTGATTATACCAGGTGAGTCTTCTGCCCCTAATCTTTGTGATCTGTGCATCCCGCAATTTGTAGTCTAAAGTGAAAACATCGACCATTTTGCCATAAAAGCCGTTATTGCAGCTCTGTCCTTCTATTCGGTACTCTACTCACCCAGCATTAATACTTACAGCCCTGAATAAGGACCAGGAAGTTGCGAGTGGCAAACGAATGCTTTCCCAAAGGGCAGCAGAAAGTACACAGCAGCTTGCAAGGTGTCGGTTAGATTGTTGGAATGTGATGATACGATTAGTTACTAATTTGTTTATTGTTGTTATTGGTTCACTTGTGAGCCAAAGACAAAAGAAGTACAATCCGATAATTAGGGACCTATACGGATTTGCTCGCCTTATAAGTTGGGCTGAGCTCTTCCTAACGTCAGGTAGTTGAAGCCCTTGACTTTTAAAGGGTAACCACGGGCTATCTTTATCTTTTATAAGGGATAATGTTTAACTTTGTGGCCCTTATAATCTGTATGGTATATGTGTGGTAAACCATGTTCCGTAGTTGGCTTTCATTTTTAGCAGAATGTCGACGTTATTAAATCTAATAGTTTTGTTTCATGCTTATATCTTATGTTTCACTTTCATTTATGAAAAGAGTGAAACTTGGTTAAATAGGTCAAGCACAACACCCACCACAATAAACTATCTAATAGGAACTACACATTTATAACTATCTGTCAGTGGAAAACATGGCTACTATTGGGCCGTGCCGTGGCTCAGTGGTTAGATCGCTTGGCTCTCACCAAGGCGACCCGGGTTTGATCCCAGGCGACCGCAAAGTGAGATTTGTGGTAGACAACAAGGCGCTAGGGCGGGTTTTCTCCGGGACCTCCGGTTTCCCCCGCCATCTCATTCCACCGGTGCTCCATCTTCATCTCATGTATCATCAGTGTCACCACCTGCGATGCCATATGTAGTAAAAGCGGACGTTACACACTACACATTTCATTTCATTTCATTGGCTACTATTGCATTTTGTAAACACCTAACATGTTATAAAAGTGTTATTTGTATTATAACATCAAATTATAGGCCCCAACAGATAAAACTAAGGGTACTAAAATGTTTGAGCTCACCACAAAGGATTTGAACGCAAGTCAAACGGGCATACTAGTGAAGTAGCCCGTATGTTACTACTTAGCCAACTCTTCGTTGCTAGGAGAAGTTTCTGTATGAATTAAATAACCGCGGACCTAAGATCCACTTCGAACTTCCACACGCTTTCTTCAGCTTTATGTAGTGTTTTGAGCTCGTTTTTAACACAAATAAAAAGCTGCATCCATTACAATTACTGTATGAGTTAAAAACTGCCTTATTTTGTGACAGAAGCGAAAACTATCAACCAAATTCTCACCATTTTTGGCGTGGCTGTACAATGAAAACACGTGTTGGCTGAAGATTTAAATCCAGTTGGTCCCACTGTGTAGATCTGCCATTTTGTGCTCCAATGTTAATTTCAACTGATGCATGTGATAGGCTGTTCCTTCAGAGACGTGTTTAAAGGTGTGCGTGAATGTACGCTAATGAATAAAAGTTTGTAAACTCTCTCAAATTATTACTGCAGCTTTCTTATCTTGGTAAGATGTTTTTGGAATCCACATAAATAGTGATAGATTTTTGTCCCATACAACAGTTATGCACTGAGTTATCTACCCATCCTCTATAAACTGTTCTACATATCACCCATTAGAAGATATTCAAGAAGGGCATAAGCAGACATGTTGCTTAGCAAGTTGCATAAATGCACAAATAAATAAGGGCACGTGACTCACCTTGTATTATTCAATGTGTTCTTTTCGCTATTATATGAGCTTCTCGTTGTTTTTATCGTGAGACAATTTTATAAATTTTGTTCCTGCAATCCCAGGGATTGCAAATGTGCAATACGAATTTACAATTGTATTACATTTTTTACTTCACAGCCCGTGCAAAAAATATTCCTCTTTTAAACTTGGTTTATTAATTTTATTGTTTTTTCAATATGTACTTTTCATTGAGAGTTATTACTTACCCTAAAAAGTATTACATTGCATTTAGACGAGGTATGCATTCTACAAAAAGTTCGGCACTGTGATTTGATTATAAATTCAATTTTATGGTCCTCTGAATGTTGTTGGAACCATTAAAAAGAGATCAGTATGTGTGTGCGCGCGCGCGTGCGTGTGTGTGTGTACGTGCGCGCGAACACCACTAACTCAAGAACAGAAGTCGGTTAAAGAGCAAACTTAGCATTGAAGTTCGTCTTGTAAAAATTCGACGCCTGTGATTTTCATGAAAATTCTCCAACCCCGAACTTCACTGATAGAGATTTTGAATGAAACTCCTCATGTTTAACACACTCTCAAACAAATGAAATACATTACTTGTATGTTCTGGGAATGCCTCTGAAATTTGTATAACTGATAACCCGTAAGAAAGAAAACCTTATTATACAAATTCTGTAGATTACTTATACGTAAAGAGCACAGTTTACGTGAAATAAATGTTTTGTGGGTATATCCACTTTCCATATATTCCTTGTTTTAGATTTTGGTGTTCAAATACCTACACCTTCTCAAATAGGAAGTTGTTGGTACTTTTATGTCCTGGCCATACAAGGAAACCAGGCCTATGTATTCCCATTGTGCCTGCTAAGTAATATGTAATTTCCGCAAAGTTTATGTTTATTAACATGAATTAGATAAGCGTTCTGAGAAAATTTTGTACTATAGAAAGAAAGTCACGTGAGTCCTGTACATCAGTTATCTTATTATTCTCGTAGTATCGTCTTCTGAGGACTTTAAATTTCTTGATTTTACCTATTCCATCTGCATAATATTTATCATCCTTATTAAATTAACTTCAGATGTTCACATAACAATTACTGTTCAATAATTCCGAATTCTACCCTCAAAACACTTCCGAATTTCTCACTTATATTAACCGGGCCTTAACATCACCGTTCGTGTACTTATTCTAATTTTTAAAAAATATTGCTATATTGTTAATTAATATAACAAAATTTACATTAAGAAATCCACTATTCCCTAATTTCGGGCTTCCGAACATACCCTTCTTCAATATAGATCCATAGATGTATGGCGAGTGCAATAGACTTTATAGTAACCGATACTGTAATGACTACGTTGATACCTATCGGAATAGATTGGGTGTAGTTGAACAGAATAAACAGTGCGTTTTAACATCGTTCGTTTGTATTGCGGACTTCTAGTAGTCTGTTTTTGTTTGGGAGGGGGGGGGCAATGCATTGCATTTTAACGTCTTCTCCTTTAAGCCCTCAACGCCACTGACATCGTTCGTATATCCACAGTTCTCGCAACGTGAGTAATGGTAGCATTTGAAACGGAAAGTTTAATTCAAGCACGGACGTTCCAGAAGTCATAAATAGATGGGCGATGCGGAAATTATTCCAGCCCGACGCCTGCTTGTTAGGTTACCTCCGTAACACTTTATGGGAGAGCGTGTTTTTACAACCCAAACAGCTCTAAAACATTTATAAGGCCCGGTGTCCTATAAATGGATCAACTATAGTTCTGTTCAATTTTATTAATAAGCAAGTATGAACATAGGAAAATGTTATAACCTTAGGTTGGCATTAGAAAAAATGGCCTAAAAATCAAGAAACAAGTTTTGTATTCAAACAATGGCTAAATTTAAATTTAAATTCCCAAGAACTCTCAGATTATTAAAATATGTTTAGGAGAACGGACTCCTCTGTTAGGATTAAGCATATTTTCCGCAGGTCCAGGGCCACTTGACAGGGTAGTACTTGATTTATTTTCGGTAACACACAGGAAAAATCTGAGCCCATAGTTTGTCACCTTTACAGGTTTAACGGAACTGGATAACATTTGCTTTCTGCCTGCACTTCCGGTATTTTATTAGAAATCGTTATTTCGCACACATTAATTCTTCTTAATGTCTTTCTCGCATTATTTGCATTCTTTCTTTCACTAAAACTTATTAGCAGCTCTGTTTACTTCACTTTATGTTGTTTTCATCTGCGTAGATGTCGCATTGCAACATATTCGGCTTGCTAATACGGATCACAAAGGATGCAAGACATTTCTAGACTGAGCAATGTTTGCACATTTTGCTACCTGCTTATACTGGAGGGATCGGTTTTCTGCATATGTCCATGGATGAAAATCCTTCCTCGACCTCCAGACATTTTGGAACACGTTTCTCCTCATTTTGTGTGAAACCGAAAAAATTGTCAGGAAAGGTAAGATTGCCTTACAATTTCGAGGTTTCGTTACCTCCCAACTCCAATAATCCAAGAAATTTCTTACACATATTACATGCATTATCAATCAATGATATCCTTACATGACTAATTAAACACACCAATACAAACGAATGTCATTTACAATAGTTTCAAGGACAAAATTAATATTTCTGAGGTGCACAAAAGTTTCCGTCTCACCGTGTGACAATTATGCACATTCCTGGCTTTAACGACAACAAGAAGCTTCAAGTACATTTAAATCGACCGAATATATTGCCAGTTGAACTGCAGTAACAGTAAATTTACACTTCCATGGGAAACTCCATACTTGGTTATGTTAATGAAATACCCACATCTATATATGACCAAATTATGTCGCGTAGAAACTTCAGAACATAAATAAGTATGGCTCAAAGTCATTAAATCAAAGCGAAAACCGCATTTATAACAATAATAGTTATTCAGTTAATGCAGTTTCAAAGAAAGATGCCAGTAAAATGCTTGATAACCGATCTCGGGTAAATAGGTTGGCTTAAAATTTTATTTGCTTACTATGATATTAGCTTTCAGCTTTCTTCTTTGTGGGAAATAAAAAAAATATGTAAATATTCCTTTTAGTCTTTATTAATACTGGATGAATAGAAATATATGTTGGGAAATATGCACATGTTTGGGAAGAGCACAAACTGTATTAAGCAGTTGAATGCCTACTTTGAAAAATATTTCTTGAGGATGTGTAAGTTTTTCCTATCCCTTGTGGTTTATCAATTATACAAAGGTTATCAAGGATTAAGAGGTCATTCACAAAATTCTAGATATACATTTAATTTTTGACGATCATCTACTAAAATAATGGTATTTAATAAAAATCTTTAAGAACAATTTATTTGAAAACCCAATAATTCGAAAAAGTTCCACGTTAAGTGTATTTTCTGATGTGGCATTTTGTTAAGGTAGCATCCATAGGACACGTTGAGTTTAAAAAACAATTTTGTTATGCAGCAGACCTTTAATTTTTTAATTACGCGGTTCGCACATACACACACATGCACACACATATAAACACATAAACATGGATTTTGTCTAGAAACTATTATGAAATTTTAGGTTCAGGTGGTCCCAAAACATGCATATTCGTTCAAATGACGATTTGGAAGTTTTGAGTGGCAGAGAACATAAAGGATACATTCCAAGGGGGGCTTTAGGTTTGATGACAATTTTTGGATTTATTTTATGATTCTGAAAAGTAAAAGCAATCCGCTCATTGAGCCTTTCAAACAAAATCTAAGCTTATAAAGTTCCGACTAATTAGCAGTGGTAATAGGAAGACAATTGCTGATTTCCATGCCTCCTCTGAAGCTGCCCATATGACTAAAGCATTAGAAGATAAGACATAGCGTCACTACTGATTCATACAAATTTTGAAAAATAAATTTTGTGAAGAAGTTCCTGTTGGGAAAAAATGTATATCAAGACAAGGCATACATTGTATTATTATTCCAGTAACAACAATAATAATATTTTTTTCTTCATTGCCGTCAACAGCATAACCCATTAAGTAGTAATACTACATTCTTTATAGTTACATGTCCACATTTAAAGAAATAATTTTATAATATTATAATAAATTTGAAGTGAAGAATTCTTCTTTTATAGACACTATACACCTACACAAAATTGAGTCAATGTTTTAGATGATAGTCTATTACGTGACTTTGTGGGTTCGTGAAATCCAAAGTTCAGGTTACAAACACAAAAAATTGCACTTTATTTGCGTAGAAACACGCTTTGTACACGTACACAATAGAACATACAAGGTCAACAAACACAGCTGCTTACCCGCACGAGTTCAATTACCGACTGACTCCCTTTGGCGGGCGCGATGCCTTTTTATAGATTTCTGACACACCAGAAATTTCTCAAACAATCGAGACCTGGCTAGAACAAAGGTGAACTCTCGAGAAATCCCACTCATCCTACCCACCATTTCGGCGAGCTTTTATCTCCGCACTGCACTGCCGTCTCTTTGATCTCGTTGCCCGCGCCGCCTCCAATCAACAATGGCCTGGCGACAATACAGAGTTCACAATTTGTAAGTATTACACTGTAAATGTCTGTGATATTTCTGGAAATTATGCTTAATGGTTATATGTAATAATTTTGAATTTTTTTCTCCTGTTCTCGTCAATGCTGACGCTAGGAAGCGCTTGGGTTCCCTCAGAGCGAGGGAGCCGAAGCATCTGACTTGAGAGATAAATCAGCATTGAGCGGTCGGCCCAACGCCAGATATGAATGAATGATGGAGGAATTGGCGGAATGATGGTGGGGGAAACCGAAGGACCTGGAGGAGACACACCCCAGCGCCATGTTGTCCACCACAAATCCAACTTTGAGGTCGCCTGTGATCTAACCCGGGACGCCTAGCTGAGAGCCAAGCGGTCTAATCACTTAGCCATGGCGCGGCCATTAGTATTGAATTAATTGTAAAATGATTATGAAATTTACGTGAATTGAGTGTCTGTATAGAGTTCACATTATTATCTCTAAAAGTATCAGTCCATGTCCATGATATTTATAGAAGTTACAAATTTTTCAGGTTAAGTAATTTTTACTTTTAATTTTACAAGTAATTTTACAAGTTACTAGTAAAATTGTACACGAAAAAATACCAAAAGGCGCAATAGTAACGGGAGCGGGGTAAAAATAGACTCGACAAGTGGCACCAAGTCTGGAAGAATACTGCGAAAGAACTGTTTGGATCAAACCTTTTGATTACGTCAAAAGATTCCAATATTTCCAAAACTCAATGCAATGCTTACCAGTCATAGAAAATTAAAGTGGTACCTCTGCCAATTCACAATCATAAATAACCCACTGTAGCCATGCGGAAAAGAACAGACCGTTAACCACAAACCATTTAACTTACCACGCTGAGCAATTTCCGTATTATTCGAGAGAAATACTCATACAGTATATACCAAGCCGGATAGCTCAGGCGGTTTCGTCTGTGTCCCGCAATTGGGAGACCCGTTTTCGGTTCCCGACCCGACCTACCTGAACCACGGGTTTCTTCGGGGGTTCTCCCGGGTCGCTAGGCAAATGCTGAGTAAGTTAATTACATTCCTCGAATTTCCTGTCCCTCCGTTGCATCTCCATTATCATTTCAAATCATCTCTCATCTGGTGGTCTCTTTCAGGGTAGAAGTTTCGGCTGATGTCTGGGCGGTGCATGGCGGGATGATATAATCTGAGGTAAACTACTTCCTCCTCCGGTAGTACGGTTGCCGGTCTCCGCTCGTCTGCTGGGAGCATTTGGGACCTCCAGTCAGGGACCTTTGTGGCTCGGATCGCCTGCCTGGGTCCATTAGGGCTCGGCTGCTGAGCTCGTTGCCGTCCCGCAGTAGGAGAGCCAGTTCATTGTGCTGGTCAGTCGGGAGGTCTCTATCCAAGTAAACTGTATGGACCCTACCCTCTGTACTGTTGTGGCACCATGGGTCCGCCGCTCTCTGTCTCCGTCTCATACTTCCTCCCGGGGGTTACACCCACTTGCGGCATGGGAACAATGGGCCCAGCATGGTGGCCTACGTACCGAATTCCCTCCGTAATGAAATCCCAATCCTAATCCCATAAAGAATGTGATTTTCAGAAGAACATAAACTTTGTTCCAAAATAGGTAGTGTTTTCTTTTATAATTTCACGTCCTCCAGCATTAAGTCATATCGGACGATGAATGAAATGGTTGAAATGATGCTCAAATGTGTCCGGGGTCCATGGCGCTTAGAGTTACCGACATTCGTCAATCAGGATAACGGTAAACCCCGGAAAAACGTTATCCTGGTAACTCACCCTAACCGAGATTCGAACTCGGGACCTCTTGAACGTGAGGCAAACACCCTGCCATCTACGCTACCTAGATGCGCTAGGTTGTGCTCTGACTTATTCTATATCCCATTTGGTAGGTTTCATTGCTCTGAAACAATGCCCTGGTGTAAGATAACAATTGTATATCACAAAGGTTTTTATTCGTAGAAAAAGTAATGTACGTTTTCACAACACATTTTTGTAAACAGTTTTGTCAGCTATACTCTACGCTCTTTAAATAAGTGAACTGTGTTAACTAGCTATGTCTCTAAAGTTAATAGAAACACTTGTGGGTGAAGTTGGCACAGGATCAAGGTAAATTTTGCAGTCGCAACTCCGTTGCCAGGAAATGTAAAATGTAACTCCTACATATTCGTCCAGAACTTCACCGCGAACTGTGATACTGGACTTCAGTGATTTATTAGCTTTTCTAATTTTTTCCCTTTGCTTGCCAACAGCTTGAAATCCAATTAGTGGACGGAACCTAATGAAACAAACAACAGACTGTCGCGACACCAATATTAATATCATGCTACATTACATGTACCTCGCAGTTTGTCATTGAATTTATGAGGGCTGAGTTAGTTTTTTTCTTAAACGATAAACTGGAAAATAATATAATTGTGCTGTTATTTAAAAGAAAATAATTATATGAACGATACTCTGTATAAGTAAATTCTAATCACATGCTGATAATAATAATAATAATAATAATAATAATAATAATAATAATAATAATAATAATAATAATAATAATAATAATAATAATAATAATAATAATAATAATAATAATAATAATAATAATAATAATAATAATAATAATAATAATAATAATAATAATAATAATAATAATAATAATAATAATAATAATAATAATAATAATAATAATAATAATAATAATAATAATAATAATAATAATAATAATAATAATAATAATAATAATAATAATAATAATAATAATAATAATAATAATAATAATAATAATAATAATAATAATAATAATAATAATAATAATAATAATAATAATAATAATAATAATAATAATAATAATAATAATAATAATAATAATAATAATAATAATAATAATAATAATAATAATAATAATAATAATGGTGAGGTGTTAATGATGATAGTAGATAATAATAACCATCATTCATCATCATCTGATGCCTTTCATTGCCCATTAATTTTTTCTAACTTCTACAAACTTTTGTTGCTGAAGAATATTTCTCTAACTCCTTCATATTAATCAATACAAATTTTAAAGGATTTCTTTTATCGCGAGGTACATTTTCTTGTAGATATAGGTGAGCCAAAGAGACGGTTGATCTAAAATCGCAATTATTCCAATTCGCTCACATTTTCTTGACTGCTTGCATTTTTATGTTGTCAAGCGTATGGTACTTATTCATGATAGAGAACTGAACTGGTACTAAACGTGCGTTAGTGATTTAGGCTTATTATAAAAATGTTGATAATTATGTGGCTTCTTTTTCATCTGGAATCGAAAACTATCATAAAATGTAATGTATTCTCTTAAAACAGCTTTAGCTTCTGCAATCCTAAGACTGAAGTATCTTCATATATATTATAAATATTGGTAGATTACTTGTGTATGAGGTCTATCAATTACATCAATAAATTTATGCTCTGAATTATGGATCACTTTACAGAAAATGGGAGCTTGCATACTCTTTGGATGGAGAGGTAAATTTTAGACGTCTGGGGGTTACTTTACAAATCGGTGCTTATGCTATACTTGATGCCTTCATGTGTTGAAGCTATTTGATTTAGCTACCTGTAAATATTAAATAGTGCCTATAACTTACTACAAATAAGAACCTTTTATCCATCTTTAATTTCAGTAGCCTTTTTGTTGCACATTTTATGATATAAATTTCCAGTTTTCTTAAAAAGCAGAATATGTTACCTGAGTGAAATTTTAAGATAAATATTTCATTCTTACGCCATGTATTTTATATTAATCAATTGGGCAGAAAATTCCTTAGATACATACCAATCACGATCGTGATTTGGTTTTAAATTTTATAACATTTTATCAAATAAAAATCTGCTATGGTTCAGTAGCATAAACTAAACGAAACAGCCCTGCGGTAACGCGCGAAGCTTGCATTCGGTGTTCGGTTCTTGGCGACTGCCCACTCTGACCTTTGTTTTGCCCTGGTCGACAAGAAAATTACTCCAATGGTATCTTCAGTTTCCTCTTATGTTGCCTCATTTCCTATTATAGGACGAAACTGAGATTCTGTTTCGATAGACGAAGGGCAGATGGCAATTTGGAACTTTTCGGCTACGCCAGATGGTGGCCATTCGAGCCTCAACTGCCAAGTCGAGCTTTCCCCGGTTCCCGTAAGAGGAGAATTCTGAACCACTCACCGGCTGTTTAGGGTTAGTCACCACTGAACGTCTCTCAGCCGGGTGGTCAAGCCATTATAATACGGAAGCTGTTTGGGTTTGAAGTTCGGCTTCTTTGAATCTGCCTTGGCATAGCTTAACAGGTTTGGAACCCTTGCTACAAACTGTTTAGGGTTTTCTTACCATTTCGGTGTCTGATTTTAGTGTTGGTTTAATTTGACACATTTGCCGAACTTAAAGCAGAGTGTATTTTGGGACTTACACATGTTGTTTCTAACAAGGGCGAAACCTTCACGAAAAAAGATGAGAAGTATGGCACTTGTAAGGAAATGGAGGGCTAACTTTCGTCGTCACTATAACTATTAGGGGGCTATTCGCTTCTCTGCCACTTACGTTGTCCATTCTTGCATACCGTGTCTCCTGTGATTCCTTCAACTCATGCGTTCCTCATCCTGGGCATGTACATATAAGGGATCCAATTTCGGTTGGAGGAGCTATGTGCCCCTTCTTTTCCAAATCTATTTCTTACCCTACAAAACCATAATGTTAATGTACAGTGTGCCACGTCCTTCATTTGTGTGTTTAATATATGCAAATGCCGTCATCGTGTACTGATTTTAGTTTATTTTATGGTTAAATTTTCTTATTCTCACGGTTGGTAGCATAGCTTAGTATTCCTTTATACATTCGATTCCTTTAATATGTTATGACAGCTGACACAATGATGACTAGCTTTTAAACCACATAGGAAAGCGAAGGCATGCCAAACATCAATTTTTAGAACTAAATCCCAAACGATTCATAAATACATCTATTGTCATGTGTTCTTCATCTTAATCGATATACACATTTGTAGAAAATATCCTATCGCTTACTTCCTTGAGTACAATGGGAATATGGAAATACAGCAGAGTTTATGCGATAAGTGTATCGTTTAAGATAAGGTCACCCTGTAATGGCTTTGAAATTCCGTTTTCTTTACATAGCCAATAGGGGGAATAAATTAAACGCAAAAACCAATTACAAGGAATATGCCGCAGATGCTTTAGTGCACAAAAAAAATTTATGTGATATAAAGTTTGTGCTTTCTAATGATGTCCACAATATTTTGCTTAGTAAAATGTCTTTCTCTTGCGGTTTACAAGCTACTCGAAGCTTATTTAGAATGAAGAGGTCCTCAGAGACTCTTCTCAGAAAACGTAAGGGTACATTTAATTGTCATGAAAATTTCTTAAATATATGGTATTTGAAAAATGTACATTTAAGGATAACATAGAATGGAAAATATTCTTGGAAACCTGGATGTCGCAAAAATTAAATGTGAAGATTAGAGTTTAAGAATGTTTTCCTGCTTACTTTATGTAGTATGGTGCAACAAAATCAGTTATACGTTAGAGACTACTTACAAATAGCAATACAGCCACTCTAAGTTAGGATAACCTTACGTAAACCTGTGTGCTGAACTACAAGCCTATAACTTTATGATAGTTTATCAAAAAGATTTTTATGTGTTTTGTTAGAGCAAGATTCGGCTCAAATAGCACTTTAAACAATGAACACATACTACAGATGGCATAACTGTTAGAGGCCTGCGTAGTCTTTTATTGCTGTGGAATCTTAAGATTATATCGGCAGTTTGTTGAGATTTTCCTGTTTCTGATAAACTGATAGCCGGACTACATGCCAAATCACTTAATTATATGTATAATGTACCATATTTTACTCGTGTTTATGAAATAGCCTTACTAAACCCCTCGAGGGTAGGAATTACATCGACAAAGTTGTATTCTTTCTTGGAATTTCCCATGATAAAAGCAGTTCTTAATGTAGTAGGAGTAGTAGTAGGAGTAGGGTTAAGGGCGCACAACGTCCAAGGTTATCAGCGCCGTTCTTAATGTTCTTGGTTACATTATAAAATGCAATTGATAGGTTGTAATAACAGTTGCACCTATAATTCAGAAAAAAGGGCTCTTGTTTGCTTAATACGAGTCATTAATATACACGGTGTTCATTTTTATTCGTTATTTCCCGCCCTCCGATTGAGCAAGCCTGACGTCATAGTTGACTGGTGAGTCTATCTTGAAATCGTAGCGCCCTCTACAGAGAAGAAGCTGTAATTTTTGCGGAACAGTAAGCAAATTACAGCGCTCTGAGTGTGTTGATCTCGTAACTAATACAACCAGCTTCCCCTGGATGTGAGTACAGCGCACCGCGTGTTCATGATTGAACACTACTTTTATACCGGCATTAAAATTGGTTCGACATATAAATATAATTTAAACCGCTGCATAGAGGAGTTTGTGCAACGCTATCCAGTATTCAGACAAGTCCCTCGGAGCGTAATGTTGTGAAAAGTGTTCAGATACCGTCAAATTGACTTACTTTTGTTTGCAACATAAACGTCTTACCTTTTATCAGTATACGATATAAATATTTTGCCATTGTCAGTTAATTAAAACGTCTATTAATGTTGGTATCCTTAAAACCAATAAGTGCATCAAACATTTCAAAGATACAGGATTAGTTACCCGGAAAAAAAGACACTGGATGCTATAACGTGACTAGTTCAAATATAGAAGCAATAAATAATGTTATGACAGAAAGGGCTCAAGCATACATCCTCGCGATACAGACAGTGTTTAAGGGGAAGAGAGAAAGGAGATATAAGAAAATGGACAAATAAGACTATGTACTAGAGATATTTTCTTATTTAGACTTGGATAAAAGCTTTGTACATATTGTAACACTAATTTATTTGTCATACCTAGAACATGTTCTACTAATATTCTGGTTTGTAATGAAGTTATATTGTGAGAAAACTCTAGGTGATAGAAAAGAATTGAAATCAAATTGAAATATTTATTTTTCATGTGACAGGTTTACAATATGCATAATATATGTCTATTATAATAGAAAAACAGGTTTTCGTTGTGAAATAAGTGTTCATTGACTTATCATTTCGTATATTCTTCATGGTATGATTTAATGGCTGCATAATTGGCTTTACAGTGAACTGCATTGCAGTATATAGTTTTGTTTAAAAAAACAGTTATCGTATCTACACACCAAGCGAAATTACGCACCTTCATATTACGCAGGCAGACCCAACTCTCGAATAGTATACTTAGCTGCCGGTAGAGGGAAGTCTCAAAGCTTATGTCAGCACATCAAATACGACCTCTAGCCGCTAGGGGAATTGTATATAAACTTGCTCCATCAGCAATGCTATTGATGACGTCAAATTTTGCGCGGTAAAATGAACACCGTGTATATGGCTTACAAATGTCGCAACTGTAGCCTAAAAAATTATAATCTGGCATATTAAATAGCACTTCCGGTTCAGAAGTTAGCGTAAATAACTTGGGAAGATACGTGGAATATTACACGAAACATTCTTGAGTTTCGCAGCAATTTTACTTTCCATGGTAAACAATTATCACCATATATGAAAGTAAGGTAAATAGTAAATTACTCAGAATAGTAGAAATATTAATTGGGACAATATTTGAATTGCACTTTAATGGTATATCATATATTAAGCTGTTTCTAAGTGGTAATTGAATAGTTAAAATAAATGGTCAACAAACACAAGTTTTAAATAATATTTCTTCATAGCTTAACATGTATTGAGAACATTACGATATAAAACTTATAACATAGTATCAAATTTAGGCATAAAATAAACTCAGAAATTAACTTTCAACAATTAATATCGATATCCAACGTGTTGCCTAATGCGCAAGTAGCCGCCTTTACAAAGACGTCATTTTTTTCTGCGTTTTAATACGGGGTGTGGTGTTATCGGATCATATTCGTCCCATACAACTTGAACGAATGAAAATTACTTTAAAGTGGGTGGTTGTGCTCTTAAGTGTTATGTATAAAGATATAGCGGGTTAATTATACGTTTTTTGAGTTATGTAAAATCTTAAAGGAGATAATAATACTGAAATACAGTTAGAAATGAATGATTTGTTCTTCTGATTATATAGCAATTTCTGACATGGGAACTCTTAAAATTATAACATATCTGCAGTTCCTAAAATGTTCCATAAGCTATTGCCCTTTGTAGTACCTTAAAGTGACTGTGTAGCAATTATCGTATTTTCATGAAAAAGTGACAATTAAATACCTTCACCTTTAATTATGTATATATAGCCTTACAGCATAAACAGTTACAATTACAGTTTGTAACCGCAGTATCAGACAGCGATTAGGAGGTGGCGAATTAATTGAAATCACGAGAATTAAAAGAGAAGATAAATTAATGAAAATGCTTTGCTAAACTAATATAAAATATTGTTATATTAATATGAAATTAGAATGAAATTAGAGTAATGATTAAAATAGCGGTTTAATTAAGAATAAGATGGGAAGAATATAATTTAAGACAACTAACATGCTAGAATCCATGTAAAGGAGAGAAAATATTTCTGTAAAATCTGAACACAAGTCGGGGAGACAGGAAGAGGTGACCGTTAGCCTCTTTGTTTAAGGAAAGGTTCAATGTCTGAGAACTATAAGCAAAAATGTGTAGGAACAATAAGGTTTTCAAGATGCGGTCAGGCGTAAGACCTAAAAGGATTTACTTCGCTGTGGCGATAACGATGTATACCGTTACAAAGAGCCCAGGGTAGGCGGGACCCAACTCACGGTGGGATGTAACGTCAATGAGTTCGATGAGTTTTGCTAACCAATAAAGAAAAATCGAAATAAAATGAGAAACCAATAATAATGTAAGATTTGAGAAATAGGAAGAAGGGTGAGTTATTTTGGTCATGTGATAAGGGTTAGAGTAGGGATCAGAATAAAGTACGAACGGAATCGCAGAGTAGACGAAACTTCACTTCAACAGTCATACTACGAGAGGAAAGACGTGTTAGTGCGCGTGAAGAAGAAGTAGGGAAGATTTCTAAGTCCGAAATGTAAATCACTTCTACAGTCATACCACGAGGGAAAAGACGTGTTATTGCGCACGAAGAAGAGGCAGTAAAGATTTCTAAGTCCGAAATGTAGGGGAGTCAAGAATAACGCAACCAGCGTGAGAGAAGCAGCAGAAGAAGTTTATAATAGCAAAGTATTCGCCGTATAAAGAATTAAGAGAATTCTGTTAGAAAGTTTAGTAACAGGTGGTCACCGCTACCAATCAATCTGAATCAACGAATTGAGTGAGAATTAAATCAATTTTTGCAACGAACCAGTGTATTATTGAGACAACTGAGTAGCCAACAAACAACAAATCCATTTCCTACAACCATTCACCTGAAGAACAAGAGATCTCATAGCTCCAATTAGAACCCAAATCAAAATTAAACATCAACCAATTGAAATCAGACATGCGGGTATGCCGCATAATGGCGCCCAACGTGGGGCTTCGAATTGTAGGAAATGGGTGAAATGTAACGACGAAGGACGACTACAAGGAGAAGTGAGAAGAACGACGACGAAGGACGACTACGAGGAGAAGTGAGAAGAACGACGACGAAGGACGACTACGAGGAGAAGTGAGAAGACCGACGACGACAACTACGATGAGGACAGCAGAGACTACGAAGAAGACGGCAAAAACAACTACATAGAATTTTCCCCCAACC
This sequence comes from Mantis religiosa, assembly GCA_030765055.1. NCBI lineage: Eukaryota > Metazoa > Arthropoda > Insecta > Mantodea > Mantidae > Mantis > Mantis religiosa. Next base: position 2,442,475 of record JAUKNK010000108.1, on the reverse strand, counting down.
AAGAGAGAAGTTCAAGTTCTTTCGACATCAACTGAGCCTACTAGACGACGAGCAGCACGACAAAAATTGGTAAAGACATCACATAAACACCACAGCCGTACAACAGAACTGTGAGTTACACATACTCAATTTATTTTTCTTGTAAATGTAATATCATTCAGTGAGATCAATATCTATGTAATGTCTTAGTAATAAGTATTTTGGAAGGGAAATTAGAAAATTTAAAGGGGAAGTTCAATGCTTTTGAGAAATAAGAAGATCGTACAGAATAAATTTAAAATGGAAAATTCTGGGGAACAAATAATTATGGAGACAGAGAAAGAGTTGGAAGTTGTTAATGAAGAGATAATGGAAAGCAATGTTATAGGATCAGTAGATGAGGGTGTAAATGGTGTAAGTAGCTTAAATGTAAATAGAAGTGACAATCCTGGGGTAATGGAAAATCTACAAGAGATGTTCCAGAAACTCATGGCGCAAATTACTATTCAGAGCCAATCACTAGAGACTAAATTAGTAGAACAGAGTCAATCACTAGAAGCTAAATTAGTAGAACAGAACCAAACACTAGAAGCTAAATTAGTAGAACAGAACCAAACACTAGAAGCTAAATTAGTAGGACAGAACCAAACACTAGAAGCTAAATTAGTAAGTCAAATTACAAGCCAAGGGAAAGAAACAGAAACTAGAATCACTGTCAGAATTCAAGGAATAACAGGGGAAATCCAATCGGTAAAAGAGGCCCTGCAGCGAGAAGTAGGTACTATAAGAAGTGACCTAGAAGCTACCAAATCTCTCGTTGCAGGAGTAGAAAATAGAATAGGGGAGGAAATTAATAAGGAAAGAATAAGATTAGATGAACTGACCACGACACAGGTAACTTTTGTACAAGAGATAAATGACCGGTTTGACACTGTAAACAATAGTATAGCAGCTGACATGGAGAAGTTAAAAGAAAAGGTAGCACGTGTAACAAATATTCAATCAGAGAATACACAAATGTTGAGGGAAACAGTAAGCGAGATATCTCAAATCAGAGATACCGTAACTGGCTTCCAGCTGCGACAGCAAGGGCAGGTACCTGAGAATTCCAATTGTACTATACATACACACAATGGAGAGAGGCAGAACGAACAGGTTAGCGCCCCTTCTGTCTCTCCTCAAAGCAGCAATAATAGCGAAATAAATATGCAAAACGTAAATATGTATCCAGCAGTGCACATGAATTTTCTAAGCGAATTGCCCCTCCCGAAATTTAATTGTCGCAATGACAACGCAGTACAATTTTTGGCCGACTTAGAAAAGTATTTTGTCATCAGAGGTGTACCCGAGCAATATAAAATGATAATAGTTCAAAGGGCGTTAGAATCTGCCGAACTTAATTGGCTACGAGTAACTGTGGGAGAAGGATGCAGCTACGAGTTGTTCAAAACAGCTTTCCTAGAAAAGTATTGGAACGCCAATGTCCAATACCAAGTAAGGAATCAGATAACAAATGGCCGATACCAAGGTAATAATGGAGAGTCTATTACTGATTATTTCCTGAGATATTCGCAAATGAGTAAATATCTACAACCTCCATTACAGGAAGCCGAACTGATTTCTCTTCTCACTCCCCACCTTCCTGAGAACATTAGAAATCACATGGTGGTAGCAAGACCTCAGACATTGAGAGAGGCAATTACATTGTTAACGGCTTTACAAAGCGTTGGGACGCAAAACTCACAAAATAGACATGAGAATCGAATGCCAGTGAGAAATCCACACAGACCGTGGAATAATAATAATCATGACGGGGAAAGGGCACACAATCCCCGAAATTTTAACACGAACCATATGGCTACTCGTCAAAGATACGATGCCCACGTCCCGAGGGAATTCCCTAACAACAATAGAGGGAGACAGGGACCACCAAATTCAAATTCATATAATTTCCCTATGAGATATGTACATGTAACTAGGAATGGAAATAGGGGTCACCCCCCATTTCTTCGAAGAGGGAATGCAAGACCGACGTTCCGACTACCAGAAGCTAATAGACAGTACCAACCACGTGACGCTGGTAGAGAGAACAATACAGACAGACCTGAAGTAAGACAGAGGAATCAACTTCTCTCAAGAGAATGGGTGCGTTCTCCTCCACCCACACCGAGGGACGCGGCGCCCGAGGTAGATGAAAGGCCAGAGACGACACAGCATACGGGAAACGAATCCAGGGTGCGATAGAAGACGTCCCGCATCGGACCCGGATGAACACGCTAGTTCTTAATTTGAACAGGGACACAGCTCTGAGTAGGGTGGTACAAAATAAAACAGAAACAGAAATAGTAAACGGTACTCAAATAACCAATCACTTAACAGAATTGCAAGAAGTGAGAGATGCTCCACGTATTGCTGCAATAATAAACAAAGAAAAATGGCACATTACCATAGATTCAGGATCCTCAGTTTCAGCTATAAGTCAAGCATTCTTTTATCACTTAAAAAACAATGGAATGAAATTGCAAACATTGCCCGTGAAAAGTGCATATTGTACTCTGGCGGTAGGTCGCGCCAAACAAAAGATTAATACACAAATGCTTTTGAAAGTCACCATTGGGGAGGATACAATAGAATTTGTATGTTTTGTTATTAATAGGCTATCTGTAGACATTATTATGGGTAATGACGTGTTGTATGCGCTTCAAGCTAAGTTGAATTATCAAATGGAAGCCTTGGAAATCAAAATTAAAGACGTCATAGGTAAAGTTCCGTTTAGCTCAAGGGAAGCAGAAAATGAGATAAGATTGACAGATGAAAAAAAAGAAATAGATGGAGAAACATTTTTTGTAGAATTTATACGAATAGGAGGGATGGAGCTAGTTAAGATGAATCCATTAGAAGCAGAAGAGATGGGAAACTATGATAAAGAAGTGTACGTAGCGGCAGAAGAAGGGCTTTTAGAGATGACGTCATACGGACTTGGGCAGACAAAAGCATGTGAACAGGAGATAATTACCCTACCAGATGATTTCCAGGTAGTCGAAAATAATGTAAACATGACCTATAGAATAAGAGAAACAGTAGCAAACTCGAACCTACTTAACGACCACCAAAAAGAGATTTTTTATAACATCTTATGTAAACACAGAAATGTATTTTCGGAACACACTGGGACCTATAGTGATTTTGAGTATGAATTCGAGATACATGATGTTCCCCCATTCAAATATAAGTGCAGACCTATTCCATTGGATTTACAGGAGGCAGTGAACCTTAAAATACAGGAAATGTTAGATGAAATCCTGGAGATATCGACATCAAAATTTATAAGTTCCCTGCAGGAAGAGGAGGATTAAAATATTTATTTGTACTTATCGACGTGATGTCGAAATTTGTGAAAATATACCCGCTCAAGAAATTAACAAGTGCAGCATGCGCGAATAAAATAGTGAAAGACTATATAGTCAAATACGGGAAGATGAAAGCACTATTAGTAGATAACGCGTCCATACACCATGGAAGACGATTCGTGCACACCATTCAGGATGCCGGAATTCGCATCTATAACACAACGTCGTACCATCCGTGCTCTAATCCAAGCGAGCGCGTAATGAAAGACCTAGGTGTTCATCTCCGAGTCCTTTGCTCATTGAAACAGACTACCTGGCCAGACCACATCAACTATATTGAGTTTATATTCAATAATTCAGTCAATTTAACCACAGGATATGCTCCTATCCAATTGCATAGGAATTTAACACCGGAACCAATAATAGAGGGTGTTCCGGAAAGTATACAAGTGACAACCGAGACAGATCGAGAACGGATCCAAAATGCTGTTAAAAGAATAATGGAAAAAGTAGAGAAAAGAAACGCAAAGAAAATGCGGTATAAGAAGAATTGGGAACCAAAGGTCGGCGACTTAGTCCTAGTGAAATCGTTCGACAAGTCAGATTTGTTAGGAAAAAAGACTAGAAAGCTATATATGCTATGGAAAGGCCCATACCGGATTGAGAAAATATTTGGTGACAGAGCGTATGCCCTAATACACCCAAGAAATGGTAAACCAATAGGCAGATATAACATCTCCCTAATAAGGCCATATCGTCAGAAAAACGTTGTAAACAATACAGAGCAGACCCAAGAATCACCTGTGTAAATGTGATTGAAATTATATATATGAAGATGTAAAAAAAAAAAAAAAAAAATATACCAAGTAAAAGTTATGTAATTAGTACGGGTAACGTTTTCGTTTGAAATTCAAACACTGCGTGGGAGTTGCAAGTTCCAAAATTCCTGTGCACAAACAAAACGATAATGTAATAAGAATAACCACAGCTAATGAACATGTTAGAAAGATCTTTAAAAAAAATAATTTGTGAAATGTAAATATAGTATAAGTACTGATGTATTCATGTGCCAAAAGGCTATGTTGTTATTGTAAAGGTCACAGACTTAGGCGTGACAAAGTGAAAGAAAGTTTAGAGTGAAAAGTGAAGTGGAAAGACAGGACAATGAACTGCCAATGTTTACTGTCAGGTAAACGAAACACCTGATTACAGGTAGACAACTGAGTGCAGGTAGAGGTAACCATATTTGGACATCATTACGCAACCTATAATGTGAGGACGAATGTTCTTACGGTGAAGGACTGAAAGATAAAGAAACGTCCCAATAAGTTAATATAATAATATTAAAAAAAAAAAAAATCATTGAATGTAAAATGTAATATTGTAAACTGTAATATAGTAACATTAATGTAGTACTTAAGGAATGTAATAAGGTAAAATCAAGTTGATGTCAAGTGAGACAAGGATAATTCAGTGAAGTGTATATATATAGTTGAGGTATCACGAATGTTATTTGTATATAGGGTAATAACCACATATACGACAGTGTACTTGTCTATGTACGTAATGTATCATATTTATAATTCTATGTATATGATGTACCATATTGACCATTCTATGTGTATAAAGTAACACACTGATGAAGATGAGAGAAACGGTGACCACCGGAAAATGTTTCGAGTAGGGAATGAGAAATTATAAGATATAAGGAGGAAATGTCATGACGGGGGTTTGACAAAATTTAAATAATGGGTATTTCATTTTTGTCAAACGGGCATTATGTAACCGCAGTATCAGACAGCGATTAGGAGGTGGCGAATTAATTGAAATCACGAGAATTAAAAGAGAAGATAAATTAATGAAAATGCTTTGCTAAACTAATATAAAATATTGTTATATTAATATGAAATTAGAATGAAATTAGAGTAATGATTAAAATAGCGGTTTAATTAAGAATAAGATGGGAAGAATATAATTTAAGACAACTAACATGCTAGAATCCATGTAAAGGAGAGAAAATATTTCTGTAAAATCTGAACACAAGTCGGGGAGACAGGAAGAGGTGACCGTTAGCCTCTTTGTTTAAGGAAAGGTTCAATGTCTGAGAACTATAAGCAAAAATGTGTAGGAACAATAAGGTTTTCAAGATGCGGTCAGGCGTAAGACCTAAAAGGATTTACTTCGCTGTGGCGATAACGATGTATACCGTTACAAAGAGCCCAGGGTAGGCGGGACCCAACTCACGGTGGGATGTAACGTCAATGAGTTCGATGAGTTTTGCTAACCAATAAAGAAAAATCGAAATAAAATGAGAAACCAATAATAATGTAAGATTTGAGAAATAGGAAGAAGGGTGAGTTATTTTGGTCATGTGATAAGGGTTAGAGTAGGGATCAGAATAAAGTACGAACGGAATCGCAGAGTAGACGAAACTTCACTTCAACAGTCATACTACGAGAGGAAAGACGTGTTAGTGCGCGTGAAGAAGAAGTAGGGAAGATTTCTAAGTCCGAAATGTAAATCACTTCTACAGTCATACCACGAGGGAAAAGACGTGTTATTGCGCACGAAGAAGAGGCAGTAAAGATTTCTAAGTCCGAAATGTAGGGGAGTCAAGAATAACGCAACCAGCGTGAGAGAAGCAGCAGAAGAAGTTTATAATAGCAAAGTATTCGCCGTATAAAGAATTAAGAGAATTCTGTTAGAAAGTTTAGTAACAGGTGGTCACCGCTACCAATCAATCTGAATCAACGAATTGAGTGAGAATTAAATCAATTTTTGCAACGAACCAGTGTATTATTGAGACAACTGAGTAGCCAACAAACAACAAATCCATTTCCTACAACCATTCACCTGAAGAACAAGAGATCTCATAGCTCCAATTAGAACCCAAATCAAAATTAAACATCAACCAATTGAAATCAGACATGCGGGTATGCCGCAAGTTTCACGTTATTTGCTACATATAGTATTCGGTGAACTTCTGTGTTTCACCCAGAAAACCATGTCGAGTGCGCACCAAAAGTAGGAAAAGCATTTCTAGAATAAATTCCGTAGATGTGGATCGGGATACAGTGAAAGATGTGCGTGTATGTGTGTACAGCTTAATTCAAAGACGGTAAGTCGGTTAAAAACGAAAGTTGATAGTTCAGTTCAAAACCTTACAGCTATGCAATTACAAGATTTTCGAGAACGTCTTCTAGCCAAAACAACGCTTTACCCGAAATATTTTCCAGAAATTAAATGTTTTCAAAATGGCGCTAAAATACCTTACACTTTTTAAGGCATTTTCGTGACAAATTAAAAATGTATTTGTTTTTCTGAGATTAACCTCAAAAGATCTCTTTAGTCTAAGTGACTTTTGTTTAATTGGGAAACTAAAAGATATAAAAAGATCTTACTAATAAAAAGTTTAGATCTCGTTAATGTATGCACTTTATTTTAATTAAATTTTTGTGGATGTAACAGTCTCTGAGACATTGCTAGTTATTTTTAAGTTTAAAGGATTTACTCAAATGGGAAATCGTTATTCTGTTTTAATTAATTTATTTTTTTGTTCTGGTCTTACCAAGAAAACGAATTTCAAAGCCAGCTGTATCTTCAAAGAAATATAAAATCCAATTCTACATTGGATTAACACAAAGCATATAACAGAATGAGCTGTTGAACAGCAGTTTGTTAAATAATTGGTAAAGAAGTCATGTAAATGTTCTTTTAGATGTGCAAGATAATAGTTTGTGCTTTTTACGTTCCAAAATGTGTAGATAAATTATTAATTAAAATTATTTACCTGGATTTAGGTCTCTGTATGAATTACGCCAATAAATGATATTTTGAAATGCCATTAACAACAGCGATAACGTTCAACTTCTTCTCGGGAAGCAAGCCAGGTGAAAAGACTATTAGAGATCAACGTTTCGGGAGCATACAACTCTCTATCATCAGGATATTTATTAAATGTTATAACCACAAATAAATCACTGGATACAACACAAATATAAACAAAGACAAAACACTCAAAGACTCAAAAAGGTCAAAAACAGAAAAACAAAAAGCTGACATATTCGTCTCCAGGAAAGGTTCAGGTATTATTTTAACAATGATAACGTACCTAAATCTGAAAACGTCATTTGAAACCTCCGCAGTTAGTTGCGTAATGTGCAAATAAACCATTGAAGTAAAACTGAAGTGTTCCAGATAATTCGGAAAATATATAACATTCTATTCCATATACACGCTGTAAACCCACAGTGATCTGTAACTTTACTGCTTTTTCATCATTCTGCCTTTTTCACTGTTTTATATGTCTGAATATAGGGCACGACAAATGTCTTGAAATATGTCTACACAATAGCAATGACTAATTGTTTATGTAACCCAAAAGGACGTAGTTATTAACCCCAAGATGGTTTTCTTTATATGTTCTCAATAAAATAAATCACTGGTGTAATCGTCTACTTTATTTTATGCGAACAACAAAAGCATTTTAATGGCAAACAACCACTGTAATTTCCTATGATGAAATACAGCACCAAATTAACTGCGACCTAGTTCACAGTGGGACGCGAATTTTAACTAGAACGGAGTTTTTTACCCTTCATTATTTCTGTGTTCCGTTCTCCTCTGTTATGCAAATGAAGGGGGTGGTTATGTTGCGAAAATATAATTACAGGGTTCAGTAGCATTCGCAGTTATTGCTCAGAAAACTTAACCAAGAGGTTCTCTTTGCGGGAAAATGGCGTTTATGTTTGCCTTTTCTTCTTGCTAAACCTCTCAGGAGCTCAGCTTTACTATACACGGAATGCGAACCACAGGTTATTTGTTTCTTTCACCTTTGGAGATTTGGGTTCGATACGGTGTATAATATAGCGTAAGTTTTTTTTTCTGTCTTCAATGCAGATATCTGAATTAATACGTTTGGTACAAGGAAAGGGAAATCGACGAAGAAAATTAATCAAAAATGAACAACTAAAGTCTGCAACAAAACTACTGAAATTAATTGTACTTCACTGCGATACTTGATATATTAAATCTATATATTTTATTCTTCTATATTTATGTGTTTAAACCCGTTTAGGAATAAGGTTCATATGGCAGAGGAGCAGAGCACCGCAGGGATACAGTGGTCTGCACAGGCTAAGAACAGTACTACATGGAGAACACTGGATGAAGTTTATAGCAACCAGGTGCTATAAACTAAAAGTGTGTGTGTGTGTGTGTGTGTGTGTGTGTGTGTGTGTGTGTGTGTGTGTGTGTGTGAGTGATAACTAAATATGTACAACAATGGCGTAATTGTTAAGTGAAGTAAACAGTGTGTTCTAATGTCACGAAAGTACGCCGTTTCTAGAGTGCAGCAACTTCACAAGGCTCTTAGGAGTTTCAGGACGAGTGAGCTTCTCAATTGCTACTCCCTGCGCAGCAGAAGGCCTTTAACCTCAAGGGATTTACAGTATTTTCATTTCATTTCATACAATTTCAATTAACCTACTTGACATTCGCCTGAAATCCCGGAAAACACCCGAAAAAAGCCAAAGGGTCAAGTAGGCCGGCCACGGGAATTGAAACCGTACTTCCCAAATGAGGACCACAACGAAACCGCTTGATCCATTCCACTCTGCATGTTTAAGATATTTTCATGGCAAATGAAATTATCTTGAAGTTTCTAGGAATGTCTTGTGAAGACCTCATGATTCTTAATGACTTTCGCGTAACACAGAAGCCATAACCGTTCAAAATCGTACTGCCCAAATAATATGTGAATCTTGTTAAGACATCCAACTTATATTCTGTTCTGAGGTATTCCTTGTTGTATGTGTGTGTGTGTGTGTGAAGCAGTTATTCATTTTTTATGTCTTTGCTATTAAAGGAGGGTAGAATTTCAAATCCATCACATAGTCATCAGCTCTTTAAAGATTTGTCTATTGCTTAAGACCTTACCGATTCCCATATTCGACTTATAACTAAAAGAAAACTGGTATTCAGATAATTTCAACAAATATTCATCTGAATTCAGATGAAGTAGATAGATGGTTAAGTGTTTTTAAGAATGATTTGTGCGTGTTCTGACACTGCAAACGTCACATTTTTTTTCATAGGTATATCCTTTTAATACGTTAAGTCAGCTTCATCTGTGCCACGTGGAAACGCAAAGTATATGCAGTGTACTTTCAAAGTAATGATATAACGACTTAACTTTAAAGATGTGATTATGACCTGAGCCTCCTATTCCTCTTGTGGCTACAAAAATGTGCAAATAAATCTAATAAAACTTTGTAAGGATTCCTAGTAAAATATATGCAGAGAAAGACTTTGAAAATAACAAAGATTTTGTTTTCAATTACAAAATAGGGTTCTATCAGCCAAATATGTAAAGTCAAATTCTCATTTTTAATATCTGGAATACACTACTCGTGTTTGTGTTCATATGATCTCCGAATTTCATACGTTATGATTTTTTTAAATGAAGTAATACTTCAACTTGCTCGTTGGCAGTGATTTCAAAGTAAATTTAATTGCATTTGATGTGGAAAGATAATTACAAAAATGCGGTGGAAACAGATTTTGATCTGACAGAGGAAAGCTGGAGAGAGAGAGAGACAGAGAGAGACAGAGAGAATGAGAATGAGAGAAGAAAAGAAACAAAAGCAATTCATGTTTCTGATGACGCCTTTGGTTTTAATACCATAAATATTGCTCCGTAAATATAATGATGTCGATGAGCTTCTCAGGTATTATATAAAATAAAATAGGGCGCCGGGGTAGCGCGGTGGTTTCGTTCGCGGCTCCCGTTCTAAGGGTCCCGAGTTCGATTCCCGGCTCTGGGGTTGGCGATTTTAAGTCGGCCCTATCCACGCCTTCACCTCTGTCTAGCACACGTGAAGTATCCCCTATGCCCAACGTGGTTCGGAGTCCACGGTAAAAAATGTAGGTCCTCTCACCTCACCGCCATCTTCACTATCACCCTATCATCGGAGGTAATGGACACCGCCCTCTGGGTGCCTCCACCTGAGAAATGGGTCCGGTCATCACTTGGTGGGGTGAGGTTACCCCGAAGGCCAAGGTTGCCATGTGGGGAGTGTTAGTAACTAACTAACTATATAAAATAAAATCGTTTATTAAGTGCTTGTAAAATAAGCTAGCAAATACTTAAATTCTTAAAATGCTAAATGCTACATATTTTCATATGTTCAGTTTGTTGTATCAATATAAATTGACTGGCTAGAATGTTTTAAAATGTGTATGTTTGCTTCCAAGTTAACGCTTTTAGATAAGCAGGCTTTCCGTTGTTGAAGTGTCAACAACATAACATAACAACATAATGTGTCATTTGTGCTGATGTTGCATAAAAACATATATAAGCTATGTGCGATGGAGCTAATGAAAAATATGTATTATACATGGAATGATTATAACTGTCTAAACCTACGGCGCAAGTCTCTTCCACGCTAAGGCCAACCTACCAGCCGCTGCGTCCGCCACCTCTGTACAGCATCGGTGGCATGGATGGACAGTACTACAGAGCGGGAAGTGATTAGCGCCCCAGTACATCCCAAGCTGTGTATCTTTTCGCAACCATGAGCCGCCATTTCTCACTCAAGTAGGTTCTCTATTGGCCCTCAGGGACTTAACGAAGCTTAACGCAACCTGGACCAGGCCTCCCAGAAGGAAAAATATCCTCAAGCTGTATCGAGAATGGAGCCCTGTTATGGCGCTTGGTGAGCAGTAGCACTTCTGACGCTCTTTGGAAGCATTATTGAATTATTATATAAGATGGACTTATTTTTGGAGTTAAAGGTCCGCTAAGAATTTTATATAAACCGCCTGCTATGCGACCATTCGGTAAAAATTGGGCAAAAAGGGTTAACCATGTGTGCCCTAATTTAGGGACTTTTTCATACAACGATATTTAAATTACGAGAAGCAAGTGTTTTATATGAAGATATATAATAAATTTCGGGGTAACACAGAATATTTTCAGACTAAGTATGTACTGTATTGTGCCTACAAATTCCATACCGAAATAGATATTCTAATATCCCTGGAAACAAACGGTCACCCTTAACACATCGTAAATCTAAACTGAAATATTTGATACCATTTGCTTTTTCTAATGCGATTTTCATGAAAATTCTTCCACCTGAAGCTATCCTTTACATGGAATATCTTTCACTTTTTCATGTTCTCAAAACGTTTTCTAAATATCTTTATTTGAATACCATACATTTAAATATTTCTAACACAATATGTGATATATACCTGATTTTTTTAAAGTAGCTGTAAAGCCCACATCATTATGACTTACTTTTGTATAATTGAGAAACCGTAACATAAGAAACCATCTTTGTGCATAAAATATCAGATCACGTTAAAGCCCACAATTTGTCAAATAAAATTGTTTGCGACATTAACGAGTACCAATATTTTCTTTATTATTGTCTTGCGCTTTAAAATATTTGTTTTTCAATTCATTGTTTCACAAAGGAAATGAAATTTATAGCGTTTGATGACCCTTTTACTAATACGGCACCGCAGGCGGTGACACTGATGACACATGAGATGAAGATGGAGCACCGGTGGAATAGGATTACGGGAGAAACCGGAAATCCCAGAGAAAACCCGCCCTAGCGCTGGGTTGTCCACCATAATTGTCACTTTGCGGTTGCCTGGAATCTAACCCGGGCCAACTGGGTGAGAGCTAAGCTGTCTAACCACTCAGCCATGGTGCGGCCTTCACATAGGTAATCGCTATTAGTTTGCTACCATGATGAAGCAGTGATCTTGGAATTTTATTAGCATAGCGGATGCTTTTTAAAACTGACATCGCTTTAGCTTACAGTATTCTTCCTATTTCTACAAGCAATAAAGAAATTAGTGGGACTATTGTATTCTACCAAAAATTCCATACACAAATTTTAACGGAAATACATGTTTTGAAACAATCTAAATAATAAAAAAATATTTTAAGAAAAAAGTTAGCCAGTGTTGCGGACGTGCGTGCGCGTGCGTGTGTGGGAGTGTGTATGTGTGTATGAGTATGTGTGGGTGTGTGTTTATATTTGTGTTTTGGTGTGTCTGTCAGTCTTTCTGAGAACAGATAATTTAAATGCGAAAATTTGGTGTAACACCAAACTAGAACTAAGTTGATATCCTCCAAGGATTCGACATCAAGATTTTCAAGAACATATCCTCACTCAAGGCTGCCCTTTACATTGGAACATTTTTCGAAAAATTTTGATTTTCTTAAAAATGTCTCTTAAAATATCATATATTTAATGTATGTTCGTACCAAGCGGAATGTGTATATTTTTAATTTTTTTAGAACGTCCTCCGAAGACTTCATCATTTTGAATGGCCTTCGCATAACTGATAAACTGTAAGAGATAGACGAACACTTACCACACAAAAATGTAAGTGCTAAATAAGAGGCACACGCAGTTTATTTAAAACAGGAGTTTTTCGTGCAACGACACTTTCCCGAGATACTCGTTATTTGTTTGAATATGGCAATACTTATATTTTCCCCAATAGGAATACGTTGTTTTATTTTGTTTTATTATTGTTTTTATTGATTTATTTTTACTTCTTAGGCATGCAAAAAGACTGGAGTTTCGGAGCCGTTTCATAGCAACAAGCCTCATTATTAAAATACTTTACTACCGCCTAAAGCCTATTATATTACCGTATTTTCCTAGTACCTTCAAAAAATTACGAATAAGACAATTTTCACAAATGCATACCTCTATTTACACGGAGTAGAAAGAGGAATAAGTGCCTGAAAAAATAGTTTGTACAAGAATAAAGAAAGTCATGTGAGCGCAAACCATAATATTTTTGAAAAAAATTGTTAGAAAATTGAATAGATAAAGTCCTGGGAAGCTGCCGCACATCAAAACTTTTTACAAATAATTTACAAAAGGGATATACTTTAGAGCAATTATTATTAATGTAATTTTTATGTAGTGATTCATGATTCCAAAACACCTTCAGATCGTTTTGTATCACGTTTTGTAGTGGTATAACTTTGTCTACCATATGTGGTGCATTAATGACTATAAATTATTCTTAAAAAGTTGATTTTTCTGTCTACTTCGTTTCAATAGGGATAGGTTTTGGTAGATATAGCTAAATTACAAATTTCCTTATATAAAAGAATATAATAGCGATAAACAAATGCTTTCTAGTTGCATACTATATGGTGGATTTAAAAATACATATGTTATCCATATAATTGCAAGAAACAACTGAACAGCGGCAAAAGTATTTGATAAATCAAACCATTAACAACGGGCATATCCTAAATTGCTTACGTCACAGAAAATCTGATTTCAAAATAAACTTTGTGCGTTATAGAGGTCTACATCGTTTATTGCAGTGGGTTTTCGTCTATTGCTTAACACTCGCCATTTAAGTGAGGTTACAGAAAATTCCTTCCGAATGTAATGGATTTCTCAGGCTATTTCCAGAAAATTCAAAGTTTGCATCTTATTTGCTCTGTAAATATGTTTAGTGTATTTTAACCAAAATCGTTTGAGGTGTTTATCAGATACTAAAAAGAGTTTATCATAAATGTTAAGTTTAAAAGTTAGTTTGGGGTGCACCGCATCTGTGGAATATATTGAACTTTAATACCTGCTAAATGGCCGCGTCGTGGTCCAGTGATTAGACTCACCAAGGCGGTCCGCGTTCGATGCCAAGCAACCGCAAAGTGAGATTTGTGGAGGACAACACGGCTCTGGGGCAGGTTTACCCTGGGTCCTCCGGTTGCTCATTATCATCTTTCCTATCATTTCATCTCGTCCTCATTCTGTCATCCAGTTCCCTCACTCTCATAACAGACATCGGACTGCTCACACATTCTGGATTCTCTCTCTCACTGATCCAGAGACTCCGTCCCTCAACCCGCGGCCTACGGACATAGGAGTTAAGAGGAATAGGAATACCAACACCACGTAGTAGAATAAGTGGCCAATTAGAGGTTTGGTATTCGTCCAAATTTTTATTTTTGATTTACTTGTTCACAGGCACACACACACACACACACACACACACACACACACACGCGCGCGCGCGCGCGCGCGCATGTTTATTTATTTATTTGTTTGATTCAACAAAGCCCTACGCATGCATTATCTACTATGCACGTGGTAGAACATGTGATAATGTTTGCAATTAATCATTTTGCGCATTGACCTCTAGTTACTGATAAATGGTAAAAGGCATGACGAATACGCACGTAGAAATTAACGAATGGTGTGAGCAATTGAAACCGAAACACTTTTGTTGGCAATTACCTTAAAGACATTACTGAAAAGTTGGAATTTGATGTGTCTGTCACCCTCTGTGATAGCATTACCAGTGTAATGATATAGTGGGACAGCCGAATTATAGTGTACCAGAGAGATTTGAAGACAACATACTACATGTATATTTTATCATTTAGGGGGGGGGGGAGGGTTCGGCGTTGCGGCGCAAGTCAGGGGAGGTAGGGGACTGTGACGCTTGCGCCTCCTAGTGTATAAGGCGGGTTGACAGCGGGTTCTAGGACCACAGTAGCGCAGCTGTTTTCGAACTGTGCGTGCGGGATACATCCTAGTGTTCGCGCTCGGTCTTCTGCATCTCCTCTCTCATATTTCAGAGAGCACAGGTGGTCGCCACCATATCATAGACCAACTCATTGTACAGTAACCAAAGCAGCAATGAAAATTAAAGCAAACTAAATTTTTTTTTCCTGTTGTCAATTCTCACGTGTTTCAAAGTTCGTAAACTCGCGAAAAGTTGCTGTCAACAATTTTTGTTTGTTTCTTTGTATTTTATATTTATAAATTACAGCTTTAACATCAGAATTTGGCTCTAATATAGAAGTATTTGCTTTGTCGAGGGAGATGGTACGTTCGGGAGTCCGGGAGTATCCGTCGAATACGTCTTCGCGAGTGCAACAGTAAGGAAGAAGTGCTCTTTGTGATGAAGAAGAAGCAGCTAGGAAGGCGTGTGAAGGTCCTTCGACGCCGCACCAAGGCGCCTGTCACCTACAGGACGAGGATGTACAGCGTCGTCGGAGTCGTTGCCCTAGGCTGTTATCTCAATGGGCTGACCGGCGACTTTGTTCACGATGATATCCCGGCCGTGGTGCAGAACAAGGATGTCTTGGGCCTGAATCCACTCAGTCAGCTGTTCTACGATGACTTCTGGGGCACTGATCTGACTGACGTTTCAAGCCACAAGTCCTACCGTCCGCTGACCACCTTAACCTTCAGGTCAGTTGTATTCTCAAGAATATTCACTTTCTCTATCTCCTATCTAGCTTAAAAGAGAAATCATTTCTGTAATTCTATGTTTTATTTTCTTCGAATACGCGCGCACGTGCATTCTCTCAGAAACGAGACACAGCGGCTTTATAAAATTATTTCCTGTCTAAGATAATTATTCTAACTATAATAACTTCATGGATGACAAAGCGAATAAAGACAAAATTCTAGCTAAATATTTTAATACGTATTACACCTTATTCCTTACTTCTGTGTTTGGCATAAATTAATGCACAATTTAAGTAATACAGAATTTTCTTTCCTCCACTGTACCAAATTTAAGATGGAAGAAATGAATGAAAAATGTGTTTTTTACACTTGTCTAAAATCCCTGTTGATTTTACGCATTGGGAATTAATCATTTCTTATTTCATTGTAAACCTCGTTTCATTGCTTTTGCGAACAGCTGATTTCTACAGAGCATCCTGTGAGATACTGAATGTGTATCACTAGATAAATAACCTTTATATAAGAAGTCCTAGAAATGGTAACAGTTAGAAGAAAACGATTAATCTTTCTCTACCAAACAAACCCATGTTTTACTTCTGTATCACTTGCCTGTAACAGCAAAAAAGTAGAATTGTGACGACATTATATCGGAAGTGCGCGTTTGAAGTGCACGGGAAATAAAAGCTTTTTGTAACGTTGTGCATATGCCCCTGTGTGTGAGAGATAGATAGAGAGGTAGCATAGTTTAAAGAATAAAATTTGCCAAAATATACAACTTAATAAGCCAACGATAGCCAAAAATGTTAAGAAATTTTCCTATCAGAGGTTGCCATTAGTTGGAACATTTTCAATGTTCATTTAAAAATTGTTTTGATTAAAGTATCACATATTTATTCATTAGATACATACAAAAATTGAGTGCAAAACATATTTAGAACTCGCTAAAACACACAATGTTCGGCCTGCTTTACTTACAACGTACATAATCATGGACAAAACCATTATAATCTATCTAAATAGTTTATAACAAGACTTCGCGGCGACTATGTTTTAAAGTCACTAAACTAAAATTTCATTTGTGTAAAGGCGCGTGTGAATATCTGCGTGTGACGCTGTCTTTAAACAAGGTAACGGAAAAACGAAAAGTCATATAAGTACCAAACTTGGTATTTAAGTTGAGTATCTCGCAAAATTGTGACACAAAAGGCTTTCAACAAACGTTCCCCTCGCCAAACTACCCTGCAAATGTAGAAATTACGGAATTCCTTTCTCTCAAGACGACTTTGTAATTTTGGTTAAAGTATTATATAGCTATTAAAAATACATACATGAAACACATAATGTATACCTTCAATTTCCTCTAAATAACCTGTGAAGTCCTCTTCATTAAGAAGTAGTTTTGTATAACATTGTTTAACCGGTAAACGTTAAGTGACACACGGTAACACACCTCACTCGACGAATCTCTTTAAGATGCGCACATGTTTTTTTTTTCTTCAAATTACTGTTGTAGAATCAGCTATTTTCGGGACATCTATTAATTGTTCGCACGTTCTAGTCCTGTTCACATTCAATTGTTTTTCGCGATTGCATGGAAAGTGTAGAATTATGGAAATTTAAAACCGGTATTTAGCCTCCAGGTCCAAAAACGTTTGATACGGTTGTGAATGTGTGTCCCAACGAAACAGTTAATGTAGATATCTATCCAAATTATTACCTTCCATAAAAGAAAACTTCTTATGCGCACCTTTGTAGCCGCTAACGAACAGTAAAGGGTGGAGAAAATCATATTAAACTATCATTATCCTAGTTGTTTTCGAAATATTCGATTATTCAGGTTTATCGAATGGAAAAACCACCCTTTTCTTTTTTATTTGCTTTTCTCTCTCACTCTCACTCTCTTTCCCTCGCACCCCTTCTTCTCCGTTTCAGATACTCATTGCCCTGTCAAAGATGTGAACATTTAACTAAACATTTACTGCTTAGTACAAAATCCTACCTGTATTAAAAAGTTGAATAGTTAAATGCGTAAGCGTTACTTCGCACAGTATGGTTTAGTTTTAAATATATCGGTATATAACTTGTTGATTCTAATTGTTTAAGTGCAGTACTAAATTATAGATGTATCATTCGCTCAAAACGGGGAGGGATTCGCATAATATGCATAGAAAACATAATACATACATCTTATTTGCCTAGTAAACAAGCCTGTCATTATAATAAACACTGCTGGACCCATTTTTAGAAAGTAAAAAGTGAACCAAAACATTTTCCATGAAAATAGTAAACTGGATTGCGCTATTTAATTAAAAATCCACAGAGAATTCATCACAATTTTCACGTTTAAGTTAGGCGGTTCATATACGCGCGTTCGTCAGAAGATTTCTTTTCAAAATACCCTTTTGGATTCAAACGATTTTGATTCTGGTTCCTTCGGGTAAATTTTGATTGGAATGCAAAGATCCCGGCGTTTAGTACAGCTACGTATTAGAAAAAGCAACATTCCAAAAACAAATTTATATCTGCTATTTAACCTATCTTAGACATCAATCTTAGTTTATTATTTTTCATTAAATCAGCTAAGATTATAATAAAACGTGATGAGGTATATAAAGTGCTATCCAATTCCATTGGGCTACTTTAGTCTGTTTAATCTTCTTTCTTGTTAAGAATACAACATAACTCACGATACTGCACACACCAACTAAAAATTATGCGATTATCTTCCTAATTACAATATAATATGTCGATTATAGAGATGTGTAAAATGAGCGAGTGATATAAACAAAATACTATTTTCAACATTTGTAAAGGCATGTTTATGTATTGATTCGCCGACTATGAAACAATCATTGGGAGTTCAAAGATGCCGTCTGTCAAACTAATAGGTACAACCGCCGTAAGAATGTTAGCCTCACGGGGTTTTCTGCCCATTAAACTATTCTTAGGAAGGTATAACCTTCTATTTCATTGATATTAAACGAGATAATTATTCATATCAATTCGAAAGGTAGAGACAGACGGAAAAATTCAATGCCATAACCGGAATTTGAAACACGGACCTTCCGGTCTTAATCTGGCTGAGCATAGGGGCATAGATAACAATGGAACATGGGGGAGTAGATCAAGCTTAAGTGATAATCAAACCCTTTAAGTGCTAGGCATTATCTGACGGCTTTGAAATTCCATTCCTTTTGCAAAACATAAGTCTTCATTTTTGAGGAAATTATACGTTTTGAAAAGCTCAAACGAATAACAAGAAATAACTCGAATATGCTTAACACCTTAATAAATAATATAAATAAATTATACCGACATTTCAATGAGGTTTGTTTGTATGCGCATGTATGTGTATGGTAGCTAAGATTTTGTCTATTCCTTACTGTTTAGCAGTTACTCAAAACTTTCAGAATGAAGAGAACTTTATTGGTAATTTCCACGCATTTTGTTTGTCATGAAAATGTGCTTAAATTGTGTAGTTCAGCGAAAATCGTATAGATCAATTTGATAAATGCTAAATTTTCCAAAGGATTTCCAGGTAAAGTTAGTTTGGGATGGGAAGTCCTTTTATCTTCGTTTCTCATCTTTGTAAGTTCCTAAACTTAAAAATCTTAGCTTTAAATTATGCACTTACGTGGGAAGCGCACATGCGCATACGCGCACCCACAAATACATTCTGTAAAAAATGCTATTTTAAACCGATAAAGACTCTCAAAACGCGTAGTCAATCTGCATCTCGGTATCCACCTCTTGGGTTGAATGCAATCCTGAAACTAATAAACAAGAATCGTTGGTAGAAGTTACTAAAATGCACGATAGTGAGAAGAGAAAGTCCTACGAATGAGACAAGTCAAGATTTTAAAATAAGAAACAGAAGTGCGATCAACCAAATATCATAGAGAGCTTTAAAATTAAGCTATGAGTTGTATGAATAGTGTTAGGAGTGATAATTCCCAGCTGCTTGGTTATTATTTCACATGCTAAAACAATTGAAATGCTATTAATTGTTATCACAAAGGCACAAAGCAGCACCACAAGGGCTTCGACGTTACCTTCAATATAAGATACACGAGCTTTCCCATAAATGTCGCTTTCTCATACATAGGCCGTAACGACGTAACAAACTCACAGGTTGTGGTTAGATGAGCACTGCAGTGGCATAGGCATGTGACGTCACAGTCCACTATTCTCTAGTGCAGGGTTTGCCAAATTAGAGTTCGTTACACGAATCCAGCCCGGGAGCTACTTTCGTTTGGTTCGCTTAAAAATTTCTAAAAAATATCAATAGAACTGTTATTTATACATGACTTTCTCTACTCATTCTTCCACAAACCGATCTTAAAAGGGCTTATAATTCTATCTACTTCACTGAAATAAACATTAGAACAAACGCTAAAATTCATATTGTCTCGTGGGATTTAAGCGATAGCTAAATATTTTAAGAGCTGTTTAACATGTTACGACTT
Source organism: Mantis religiosa (assembly GCA_030765055.1). Taxonomy (NCBI): domain Eukaryota; kingdom Metazoa; phylum Arthropoda; class Insecta; order Mantodea; family Mantidae; genus Mantis; species Mantis religiosa. Next base: position 2,422,426 of record JAUKNK010000108.1, on the reverse strand, counting down.
CTAAATTCCGTTGCCTTTGGTCGCCATGAGTGAAATGAATGACTTACCACTTGAGAAAAGAGTACTCAATTATTTTAAAATGCAAAGAAAAATCCTAAAAACAACAATTTAAAATAAGGGTTTGACATACCGAGCGGGATGGCTCAGGCGGTTTTGTCTGTGGCCCGCATTTGACAGCCCCGAGTTCGATTCCCGTGGCCGACCCACCGTACCCAAGGGTTTTTTTTCGGGAGATCTCCCGGTTGGCCAGAAGAATGCTGGGTAGGTTATTTACATCCCCGAATTTCCTGTCCCTCAATTTCATTTGCATTATCATTTGAAATGATCTCTCATCTGGTGGTCTTTTTCAGGCTAGAACTGTCGGCGAGTGTCTCAACGGTGCATGGCAGGATGATATGCTCGGAGTAAAACTTCCTCCACTGGTAGGACGTCCCCGGTCTCCGAACCGCAATCACGGGAGCTGCCGGTTGTTTTGGCCAGCCAGGGAGTTTCTAAGTGATAAATTGCAGGGACCCTGCACTATGCATGTCGTGGCTCCTTGGGACGGCCGCACTCTCTCTCCTCTCGCCTCATCCTTCCTCCCGGAGATGCCCACATAAGTACAATAGATCAAGACTGGGCGCAGTGCCGAATCTCCTCCGTATCGTAACCCAACCCAACCCAATCCAATTCAAGTATTTGTCATAAATTGCCTTCACTAACGAGCTCTACATTGTTATGTGGTAAGATTTTGTTACTTACAGTTTATCAGCTATGCAAAAGTCCTTTAGAATGAAGAGGACTTCAGAAGGTATTCACAGAAAATTGAAGATATATATTCATTTGTTAAATAATATCTTAAACATATTGAACCGTAAACAAAATTGCTGATCATTTTCAGAAAACTAAAGTAATCAAAATTTCTCGTTGTAAAGAGGAATTTAAGGTGCGAAATTTGCTTGAAAGTTTTCGTGTTGAGTTCGTGAAATATAACTGAACTTTAATACCAAATTTGGTATTCATCTGACTTTTATTTTTTAGGTATACTGTCCACAGACAGATGTGTGCACGCAAAGGTGTGTTTTCTAAAAGGTCTGTCATTCTTTATTCAGTGTGCCTCAGAATGCATTTGTATTTAGGTTGAAATTTGATATAGATTGTTTCGTAGAATCCAGAACTTCCGTAAGTATTATACGCAAAAAAGTTGATGTTTAAATAACTATAAAAATACAAAGTAGTCGTTTAACTCGTTGTATACGTCAAATGTAATATAAAATACAAGCGGGCGTTTTTCATGTCTTGCCCCTACTCAGTTATGAACAAGTAGTCGGAAACTGCAGTAATTAGGTGGGCTCCGCATTGGCATAGGTGTGTGACGTCGCAGTCTAGTATATTCAAGTACACGATTTGCCCGCCTTGATAGCGTAGATGGTAGCATGTCTGAGTTATTTCCAAGAGGTCCCGAGTTCTAATCTCGGTTATGGTGAGTTACCTGGATAAGGTTTTTTTCCGAAGTTTTCCCTTAACCTGAAAGACGAGTATGTCGGGTAAATATCGGATAAATCTAAGCTCTATGGACACATGGCTCACTTGAGCATCATTTTACCCATTTCATTCATCGTCCGATATGGCAACATTGGAGGATATATAACTTAAATATATAATGCACGGTTTTCCAACCTACAGCTGGGGCCAAACCCTTGAACGGCATTTGTCTGGTCCATCTAGGACTTCATATGTACTTAAGAAACGAGGCAGAAATTACCACTTTCTCCTGTGTAATACATGTTCTCATTTGAAAGAGTTTGCACGAGAACTACTATGAAATCAAAGTTAAAAAGTTAGTTTGGTTGAAAAGTACGCACATATTAGAACCAAAAACATTTTCAATTATAACTCAGAAAAGTAGCTTGACTTGATTTATTGAATATGTATCAACTGCAAGTAATGGATAAAAATATATAATGTAGCAGGGCTGTGCGCGTGTATGTCGTGAGACTGTGATTAAGGATAATCATTTGTTATGTACTTAATTACATCTAATATTAATATATCCTAAGTGCATATAAAACGGGTCTGAACTCTAATCTGATCTCTAAGTCGCATAACTGCGGTTTATGGCTTATATCTTAAATTTATGTAGTTTAACGCTTCATTCTGTGACAGTTAATGTAGCCTCCGTTATGGATGTCGGCATTAGTCGGTATTGCCAGTTAACATATGTAACTTCTTCTCAATGACGAAAATACGCAAAGCCAGCACCGTTAATAAAGAATGAGATCTGACTCATGAATACGTATTTACATTTAACTCACAGACGAACTGTTTTTTTTTTTTTTTTTTTTTTTTTTGTCATTTACATCTTCCAACGTTAAGACATATCGGGCGATGAATGGAATGGATGAAATGCTGCTCAAATGAGCCCAGGATCCAGAGAGCTTAGAGTTACCCGACATTCGTATTTCAGGATAAGGGAAAACCATGGGAAAAGCCGTATCCAGGTAACTCACCCTGACCGAGATTCGAACTCGGCACCTCTTCAACGTGAGGCAGACACGCTACCATCTACGCTACCGAGGCGGGCAAAACGAACGTTGAGAAGCTTATTCATAAGAAATGCAGTAAGTTTTTATTTATAGAAAGTAGTAATATATTTTATTTTTATGGTCAACGATGGTATCATAATAGCTCTTAAATTCCTAAGAGAAGCTCTAATTGTTGGAGCCTCTGTGCAAAATGTAATTAATTTATGACATAAGTATAATTTCTTGTTTAATGTTGTATATGTGTTACCTGGTATAAAAAAATACAAACTCTACTTTTTAAACTGCTTAAGTCTCATCCTTCCACTACCCTGTTCAATTAATTAATTTAATTAATTAACTTGTGTTAGATTTATGTTTAATTTAACCCTGTTAAATAAATTTAATTCATTTCTAACATTCCATAACCGAGCTAGGTGGTTCAGGCGGTTTCGTCTGTGGCCACCATTCTGGATGCTCAAGTTCGATTCCCGTGGCCGGCCTACCTTACCTACGGTGTTTTTCCCAGGTCGCCAGGCGAATGCTGGGTAGGTTAATTACATCCCCCGAATTTCCTTTCCCTCCATTCCACCTCAATTATCATTTCATATAATATCTTATATGATGGTCTCCTTCAGGTTTGAAGTGCGGACGTATCTCGGTGTTGCATGGCAGGAGTGGCATATCGGTTGTACTGCCCTGCAAGCGGAGTTTCCAACTGGTCCATTGTAGGGACCATGCCCTCTGCATTGTTGTGACTCCTTGGGTGGGCCGCCATCGGTCTCCTCTCACATCATCCTTCCTCCCGGGCATGGCCTACTTTGGACATAGGTGTAATAAAGATAATCTGGTCGCAGTGTGTAATCCAATCCAGTCCCTTCCAAATATTCCACAAGTTTTCCTACCTTTTTCAATAATAATTGGTGTTTCAAAATGTTTCCCACTGTTTCTGTTTGGGAATTTTCTACTAATCAACTGTTTTCTCCCATTTTAATTGTCAATTATTTTATTACGTTTTGATTCAACTATCTAGTTTAGTTATATAGAAGACTAAATTTAATGGGATTTAAAATTTATTAAAAGTGATCTTTAATAAGATGAAACTGATATTATTATTTCAGATAATTATATATGTTAGTGGTAATACAGTACAATGAAAAGGATGCCGTTATATAACAGTAAGTTGTCCTAAAGACTTGACGGCTTAGCCGATGCAGACTACAAACTCAATACAAACGTTGCACGAAAATCTTGCCGAAACAAGAGACGATGTGGTCAATAGCATGCTTCCCGCAGCCGGATGCTGTATACCTATCATATTCCTCACACATATTCCTCAATATTAAATGGGCCAAAAATATCTGCAAGGTAAACGATATGAATATGGGATATCCTATTTTAATTGCTGAATTAAGTCAGCCAAAGTTAATGTGAATAAAGTGCTGACTGATACTGAAATAAAAAGCTTTCTATACATTTTGTTTTAGTCTGAAAAAAAGGCACCTGGCGCTAACCCCATTCCTCCGCAATGTCATGCTGCGATACGCGCTGGCAACCCCTTCCACCATCCAGAATGTGTGAATGATATATATTAACGCTCTCTAAACATTCGTTACAAAAACAGAGGTGTGAATCAATTTCACCTGACCAACAGAAGCTTTAGAGCACATTGTAAATGTATAAAACGGAGGATTTATTAACCCTTTGAGCTTCTTCATTTTTTAAGGACTTACAAGCAAATGGTTTGATTCCGTATCCTGTCGAAGGGCAAGCTACTTTGAATCATCATATCATATCCAGGATGGCTAATTAGCCCAATAACTTATATGAAGAAGTAAATAAAATTCAGTAATAAGATATGTGATAGGGCAATTAACGAATCAATTTATGCAACTAAGGGAAACCATGAAAAAACCTCGGTCTCAGGCGGTTGAACTCGGACCTTCCAAATGCTCGTCGTTCACCTCACAAGATTTATAATAAAAGAAAATATTTCGGCAGTGCCAGTGGTCTAGGTAATCAAAGAAGTGCTCCGCTGCTATCTGGTTTAAGAAACCTTATATTATTTATAAATCGGTGAAACTTTTTTAATGAAAATACTTAGCTGGGCCATTTAATTTATACAATATGCATATATAATCGCATAATTTATCATCTTAGCAATACAAAATTTGTGCCCTTTTGAAGTTCTACGATGAAGCGAGCAAAATTTTCAACTATTGGACTAGTTAAATAACTAACCCCTGGCCTAGTGGGCCAAGGCTTGGCAACCCGACTGCCGGCCTCACGCCCATATACGCAAGGCAAATGTGGGCAATAAACCAAGTGATGTGAGGGAAGGGATGTGAGGGAAGAGATGTGTTCAACATCTCGGACCTCGAGCCAGAAATTTGGATTTCGGAAACAGGATTGGCTACCTATCGTAGCTCCTCACTTTCCTCACAATGCTGAGTGGGCACCGGTCCTATATCCGGGACATAAAATCTGCACCCCTCAGGGGTGGGATCGATTCCGGGCGACATTTCGTGGCAGGGAACCAAAACATGACGCCTTAGCCCACTCCGCCACGGCACAGGACCAGCAGGACAAGTTAAAACTTTAAATTTAATTGATACATCATGACACATCATGATTTAAGTGATACATCATGAAACTTTGATGATTTCCGCTAAAATAAAGATCAATATGATGAATCATGCACTCCCTATGAGCTCTATATGGAACTGAAGTGTGTACTCCCAAAGATAAAGTAGAAAAGCACTGTAGACAGCAGAAATATTGAAGGTATAAAAGGAATTCGGCGGATTAAAATTGAATTTACACAAAAGAAATCGTTTAAAATTAGGTAATAAAAAGAATATAATCACAAAGAGGAGTGTATGGTTATCTCATTTATTTCGGATGAATAGTCATAGAATACTAAGCAAATCATATAGCACTGCTTGCTATATGAACTGTTGCAACTTTGACTTTCTTTTTAAGAATAAGGTTACTGTAAATTCATGGGAAGATTATTTACTTCGAAATAATAACGTAAAGAAAGCTCTTAAGACCCTTTTTAGCGTTCTTTCACCCTTAAATATTCAAGTGCTGCTTTTGTTCACTTTGCAATCTGGAGGCTCGTAAACACAAAATAATTACTTAGATGGCCATTTATGAACCTATTTTGCAATCACAATAACACGAATGTTTAGCCTTGCTTTAAGCTTGGGCGCGCCGTGGCTTGGCTCTCACCAAGGCGGCCCGGGTTCGATCCCAGGCGACCGCAAAGTGAGATTTGTGATGGACAACATGGCGCTGGGGCGGGTTTTCTCCGGGATCTCCGGTTTCCCCCGCCATCTCATTCCACCGGTGCTCCATCTTCAATTCATGTATCATCAGTGTCATCGCCTGCGGTGCCGTATGTAGTAAAAGCGGGCGTTAAACACTACACATTTCATTTCATTTTGCTTTAAGCTTACAAATTACAACACTTTAATTTACTTGTAACATGTTATACATGTATAAAATGGAATATAATTATGTTCATGCATACGGGCACTCAGCTCGTTCTCTAGTAACCAGAAGTTACGCCCGTGTAACTTGAAAGTGTTTATTTCTCGTGATAATTTCCTTTCTACAAATTTTTATTTTCATGTAAACATGAGGCTTATTCTCTCTACTAACCTATTACACATTTTAAGACACCATACCATTAATTTCCAATTTTACTTTGAATCTTTTAAACTGATTACTCGAAGTGCTATTTAAACCTATAATTTGAAATCTTGTAAAACTTATTCACGTTGAGATATAATTTAGTGTTCCATACCGAGAAGTTCCACTTAAAACTTATTTGCGATAATCACTAACAGAATTACAAGAAATGCATTTACCCATGCAATCAGCCTTGTTGTGGCCAGTTTGGACTAAGTAAACCTGAAAACTTTCACAAACGAGAGGAGTAACTGTGACCTTAAGATCGACCTGGTAGTTTCGTCTAAGAAATGACGACTCGCAAATCTTGGCTTCATGGGGATACCCTTCTGCGCCATTTCCGTAATCTTCTTCTTCCAAGCACCACTTCAGAAACCTATGCTTTCAACACAACTACGTATATCTAGCATTGTACTGCTGATCGATCAATTAAAAAATTATAAAAAAACGTATATCTCAAGTCATGCTGCCACTCGCTCATGGGGTTACCCGGATATCGCATACTGTCCTAGAAGGCACGACGGCCAGCTGTAATTACCAGCAGACTACATTTTTAACACACAAACCACTGCATACATTAACGTTGTCAAGATTCACTACAAAGTTATTCACAGCCTACTGCATTCTGCCCGCATCAGTAGCGTAGTTGGCAGCGTGTCTGCCTCGTGTTCAAGAGGTCCCGAGTTCGAATCTCGATTATGGCGAGTTACCTGGATAAGGTTTTCCCTTATCTTGATGGACGAACGTCAGGTAACTCTAAGCTCCATGGACCCCGGACACATTTGAGCATCATTTCACTCATTTGAGCTTTATTTCACTCATTTCATTCATCTCCCGATATGACTTAACGTAGGAGGAAGTAAATTTTCCCCCAAAATACCTCCATTAAACTGGTACTGCGCGTTACTGTCCCAGACTGACAGTTGTTACTGGTCCTCGTAGCCATGGTCGTTAGAGCGTATGTCTTGAGAGTTCCACCGCGTAGATGGTTGCAGCATCGAGTCCCCCCTTGCGCATGAATGTTTATGTGAATAGTATATATGTCAGAAACTAGAAAGCGACAGTAAAACAAATGAAAACAATAACAGCGGTTCATTAATGAAAAAGAAAAATATACTTAGGTCATTCAATAATTAGTGGCAACATTTGAATTAACAACTAATAAAACATTTGTGGAGCAATCACATTATTTCCGTGCTTAGAAGTAATCTCCTCCACCATGAACTCGCCCCCACACACCAGAGAGCAGCCGGAGACCATCCACAGCGTATTGTTGTCCTAATATTCTAACTGATTGCTCTACTGCTGCTACAATTGCCTGTCTGGTTCTAAAGCGAAATCCTCTAAGTGGTAATTTAGTTTTCGCAAAAAGGTTGAAATCACATGTGAGCCCATGTAGACCAGTAGTGACCCCCCGTAACATTCAGCGAGGTCGCTTAGAAGCAGATGTATTGTGTCTCATGCTCTCCATCGGTCAAAGCATTGTGATGGAGATTATTAAAAACTAGGGTAGATGCTCTAAAGTGATGTGTGCGATGGCTGCCAATAAAGGTAGCCCATCAGAATAAAGAGACGGGAAAAACAATAGCCGCCAATCTCTTGCAGGTCTTCTGATACCAAGCGAGAATCGTTATTGGCAAGAGCTGTAATTTCTTTCAACTTGAATAGAGAGGTCATTTGATGCATCATATAGGTACGTAAAAGGACGAGGAAGAAAAAATTAAAACGGTGTGATCGACGGGGGAAATTATAGCGAGAAATTTGAGATGAACAGGGTGTCATTCTGCTTGAATTTTTGACTCGAGGGTTCGCAATAGATTCCGCCGAGTACCTTAGCAGCCTCAAGGGGTTTAAATCACAACTTTGGCGACTTCGTCCAGCAAAATGTATGGCAGATATTCTTGCTTTCCACGTAAATGCAAAACCACCAGTCTTGGCCGTTCAATAGATTGTGCCCATTGGAGGGAAAGTTTTGTTCCATCCACCTTACGGCCCTGACCTGGCACCGTCAGATTTACATCTGTACGTGCCACTAAAGGAAACTCGTCATAGGGTTCACTTTGAAGATGAGAACTTAAAAACTTCACGTGCCAATAGTTATGGAAGAAGGTCCTTGACTTCTTCTGCACGAATATACACGCCCTTGCTTCAAGGTGAACCGAAACAGTTGCAAAAGACGGAGATTATATTGAAAAAGGACACATTAAGCTTGAATTTTGTGACTATGTAATTTTCTTTCTTTTATATTATAAGATAAAGCAATAGAATAATGCCTTAATTAGTAACCTTCATAATTAAGCTTACTACTGTAAATTTGCGATTGTAAAGAACACTAAGAGATAGCTTTATCCTTAATTTTCATTGAAAAGAATCTCGATTAAAAATTCTGATTCGTATCTCAAGCTTTTAGATAACTGCAAAATTAGGTCCTGCCATGAGTGAATGTTTAGACCACTTGACTCTCACCAAGATGGTCCGGGTTCGATACCAGGCGACTGCAAAGTGAAATTTAAGCTGGGCGGGTTTTCTCCGGGATCTCCGGTTTCACCTGTCATCTCATTCCACCGATCCTCCATCTTCATCTGATGTATCATCAGTGTCACCGCCTGTGGCGCCGCATGTAGGAAGAGCGAGCCTTAAACACTACACATTTCATTTAATTTCTGGCAAAGTTATATCTTATCAAGCATTTCACCCGCTTAAAATCAGATTACGCATTGCTGTTATTTTTAACAGTTAAATAATATTCATGACTTCTCTTTCCGAGCTCTCTTCTCCTAATATGTGGGGTGCTTCACCACTAAATGAACTTCATCGGTTGCTTCGTACTGGTGCTCAGATGTTCTCAGAATACCATTGTTCTCACTTCTTCAGCCACATTTCATTGATATTTCTTCCACACAGACCTATACTGTAACATCATTTAGTGTTTCTAATTTTAGTACTGGTAGCCACTGTGAAGCGGACATAGTTTCCCCTCGTTACTTTCAAACACATCTATTACATCGGGGATAGTTCTGTGCTGCAAACAGTATTGTTGAGTAATTTCATGCACGTGCCAACGCCACAGAGAGTACGATAACTAACTGGTATGCTATCCGCATTCTTCAATTTCTTAAAACAGAACCAGTTAAATTTAGGCACCAACGATTTTCTAGATCACTTTTTTTTTTTTTTTTTTTTTTTTTTTTTTTTTTTTTTTTTTTTTTTTTTTTGCAAAATTTCCTCTTGAGCGTTAATTTCACTGAAAAATATTCTCATGTTCTAAAGCAGTGTTTAAACAATTTGTTTTGCTAAGATGTCAAATAAAAGATTAACACTTCAAGCAGATGTTAGGACGAGGTGATAATCTCCCCGTTTTGACAACCTTAATTGATGACAATTTAAGAAATAAAGGGGAGAAATTATACACAATTTTTGTTAAACTTAAGATCGAATTGGACCATGCGAAACGCAGTGCCATTTAGGAGAATGGTTTTGCGGGAAAATCTGCATGTGAACTTAAATGGAGTTTGAGGCGCGAAAATTACCAACAATTTATCTTCAGTCATTGATTCAGGCCTTTTAATTTGATTTTTCACTTTAATATATATATTATAAGACAAAGCAATATATATATATATATATATATATATATAAAGACACAATGCTTTACACTTCTTCCACTGCGTGGAGGACGTGCTGTATTCTGCCCCAAAATATATTCCTTTCCGAAACATGTTTTGAGACTTCCTCAACCTCTAAATGTCATTTTTTTTTAAATTCTCTTGGGTGTGGACGTATATATACAGGATACCTCCGATTATTATTCGTGTGCGGAATATCTGGTTTGCGGATTACCCGGGCATTCCCTACCCGAAAGATATTGTACGTACATTATTTTTATTTAGTAAACAGTAATAAACGACAACCGCTTGACAACTGCATATTTACATTGTATATTTTATATTTATGATTTAATCCTTAAAGAATTAATCCTTTTAAATACATTATTCCGGTATATGGTGATTTTAATTAATTAGAGCCAACTGAAAAATGCAATGCCATGGCCGGGATTTTAAGCACGGATCTCCTGGTTTCCGTCCAGTCGCTCTAACCCCGTTCGCCATGGTAGCTCACGGGGTTAGAGCGACTGGACGGAAACCAGGAGATCCGTGGTTCAAATCCCAGCTTTGGCATTGAATTTTTCATTTGGTTCTAATTAATTAACTGCATATTGTTTCCATTGTTATCGGCCAGCCTGTTCTGGATAAATTGAAAACTAATTCAGTTTTCTGATGTTTATCACCGCGTAAGTATCAACGAAGCAAGCTAACTGGAATATGTACAGGAAATGAAGGAGAAATGGTAAAAAGATATTTCGAAATTAAAACAAAAATTAGAACTAATTGAAATTACAGGTTTCTCTATTATTCGCGCGGCTTTCCCCACACATTACGTCGAATTATCGAGAGTATACTGTATTTGGAAATTAAATGCTCTTCCACAATAGCTGTGTGTAGTTCAAGGTTTGGGTAGGTAGAGTGGACTGAAAAATTCAATGCCATAAGCGCGATTTGGACTATGGAGTTTCCGGTTTCCGTTCGGTTGCTCTTACCCATTGAGCTCCCATGGCAGCATGTCAGTATGACATTAAATTATCCAACTGAGTCATGTTTTTGAGGTAAACCACTAAGAGATCTCATATGCAATGAGTTACATACCTAAAAGGGCAATGGCCGCGTCGCGGCTGACTGGTTAGATCGCTCACCAAGTTCGATCCCTGTTGGGTCCAAGTCGATCCAAGTTCGACTGCAAAGTGAGATTTGTGGAACACAACATTGCGCTGGGGCGGGTTTTCTCTGGGATCTCCGGTCCGCCCCCCCCCCCCCCACCATCTCATTCCACCGGTTCTCCGTTTTCATCTCATATATCTTTAGTGTCACCGCCTGCGGTGTCGCATGTAGTAGAAGCGGGGGTTAAACACTATACAAGGGCAAAATTTGGATATGTAGAGTCAGATTGGAAAAGAAAAATCAGTGCCATAGCCATAGAACGTGGTTTAAATCTCGGTTATGACATTGAACTTTTCACTCCGACTCTACCTAAACTAGGTATATTGAATTGTGTGCACGCATATACAGATATGCTTCTGTAAAGAGCGTCACTCAATGACGAAAATGCTGTACTACTTTTGCATTATTATCTAAAGATGTGAAACAAATATTTTCAAAGAAAAACTCAAATCGGGCGCTACGCTTTAAATAGAAGTTTTAATTATTTTTATTGTTATCCAAATTTTCATTAAAATAACATATTTAGTATGTTTCAAAGACAAATAAAATTAATAACTTGCATTTTTGAGCTGTTTCTTAATTCTGAAAGAATATGTATATTTTTAAAACAACTAAATCTCAAAGAGTAAGCACAAATGTAGTGAACAAAGATGATCAGTTCTTCAAAACCCACAGTTTATTTAGAATAACTTCCTCTGTGTCATCAGTTGACTCCTATTGGTTTGAATTTTCTAAGGAACTGTCTGTATGTATATAACATGTTTTCTTACAGATAAGATGGCAATAGGAATATACAGTGAGATAAACTGAAAGTCAAATCTTTTGACGGCTCTTCGGTATAAGATAGCTTTGACGTTTCATTCTCCTCCCATGATCAGAAATAAAAAAGAATTAAAAAGAAATATGAACAATGACTTCTTATTTGACGAAGTTTCAGGCATTCAGAAATGCCATTCAATAGCATGGAATAGGTCAAAAATAAATTCAGACGCTCAGAATAATAACGGCATATCCCAATCGACACCGAATTATGAGATAGAAGCATGACCATGCACAGCTGCCATCTACCTTTCATTTGATGAAGTATCAAACGAATTTGGATATACGGAAGCTTTCATTTTCCACCTTTAAAATTTATCCGTAGTGAAAACGTACACATTCTCAATAAAAAAATTACATATTGCAACAATCAGTGCTGCATTTATGACTACTTTATTTATGATTCATTGTATTTCAGTGAACGGTAGTGAATATGGCGCCCGCCATCTATAGATTTTATTCCTGAATCTCAGAAAAGAGTGATGATAAAGGAAACTGAATGGGTAAGAGCAAGAAGGTTTGCCTATGACTAAAAATTTGAAGGTTTGGAAATAGAGATGAATTAAGTATTTGGAGATGTTAGATGAAGCAAAAGTCTATTTTACAACACTTTTTTCTGCTTTGTATATTTTTTGTTCTTATAGAGAATACAAATTCAAGGAAGTTATTAATAACAAAAGTTCAGGCATTTTCACATAGACTTTAAAATCCCTTAATTTAAACATCCAAAAATAAGTCTTAATCGTAACTTCTTTCAATATTTCTAAAAGAAAAAACAACAGAAAATGACATTTATCTCAAAATGAACTTTGGTTGGGGTATGCCGTTATTATTCTAAGCATCTCAGTTGCTATGTCCGCACAAATTTTATTTTATACAAACTTTGAGATATAATGAAATCTTCAAAATTAAAATTTTGTGGTAAGGTTCTCTCCATCTCTTAGATTTACCAGCTATGTAAAGGACATTCGGAAATAATACGCCCTCTGAGGCTATTTTAAGAAATTTCAGGACATTAATTTCATTTTGAAAGAAGATACCTTAGGCATATGGTATTTTAATAAATACCGTTTGAACCACTTGTGTGGAAATGAAAAAATTTGGAAAATGTTCCCTGTCAAGTTTAGTTTGGGCTGGAGAGGTACTTTTGAAAATCTTCGTATCTTATACTTGGAAGCCACACAAATGCTAAATTTGGTATTTAACCGACTTTTCGTTTTTTACTTATGCTGTTGACAGAAAGAGACGCGCTTTTAGGTCTTTCTCTATGAATGCACTTTATATTAATGGAGACTCAGAACACATACTTCTGTTGATATATGGATATGAAATTTTCACGTGAAATGTAAAACTTCATATTCGAAGCAGGGAAAGCAGTTTTTTAGAGACATTGGTGAAGCACATCATAATAAACGATATTGGCTAGAGAATACATAGTGAATGTACATAGAGACGTAGGCATACCAACGTAGAAGATGCACGACGACGATGATTTTAACGATAATTCATATATTATTTCTGCGATTGATCGAGACGATGATGGATTACCGTGAGTTGGAATTAAACATTTGTGGTAAAAGGCTCCATATGTAATTAATTCTCCGCCATATAAATTGAATACAGCACGAAGTATTATACAACATTGAGGAGTACCCAAAATCGCGGATATCGAAATATGGAATTACCCTCGAGATTTCGATTTACTCTTTGGAATTATTAAAAATTAATTTTGTGGAGCAAATTTGCTGATAGTTACAAAGTATCAAGAACCTTTATTGAACCGAGAGAATACCGTCACATAAATTATATCCAATCCCACTTTATTCAGACAAAATGAGCACGTAAATAATTTCTCAATTTTTTAGGGAACTTCTTGCTAAAAATAATTAAGCAGAACTAATTTGATTGCTGTGAAGAAATGCCTAAGTGATACTAATTTGTTGCTAGAAAGAAATTAGTAAAAGTTGACTAACAATTTGAGAAAGGATAAGAAATGCAACGAAATGTAAATTTCGGGGTACATGTCTGGCAGGTTGGGACTCCTTAGATCACCACTGTAGCTTGTCTCTCTCTTGTTCCCTCCCCCGCCCCTCTCTCTCTCTCTCTGCCTCTACTGTGATCTGCGCTCTTCTGCATGGATTCTTGTTCGGTTCTCAGGGTGTAGTGTCAAGTCAACATAGCTCAGCAGACGACACGATGTTTTGTAATAATGTACTTTATTTTCGCTTTCTTGGATCATCTAAGTAAACTCGGATACATTCAGAGATTGTAATTAACTGATCTACTAAGGCCGTACAATAACCAGTAATGGTGCATAGAAATGCAATATCACGGTACATGGTAACGTCGAGTTTCGGTGTCGGAGTTCTGATCTAGTAACCGAGAAATGTATGAGGTGAAGTCCGTAAGAAGAAGAAGTAAAGCTGGAATTCCCTTTACCCTGGTATATATTATATTTTGAAAATGATTCTCGCACCCCAAACTAATTCTTTAGTTGAGTGGACCATCCTGGCAAACGTTGAAATTCCTTGTAATTTACACATATAGAGTGTTCTGATTGGCCGAAAGGATGCTCACATCCACCAAGCATCGAAAAGGAGAAATTAACAGTTCGCCTAATTTAATGACCCTCGCCTATAATGGTACCTTGAAAATAGCTGAAAATACAAGAGCTATCCCAACAAACATCCACCCCATCAGAAAGCCGCTTGCCAGGATGCATGCAAGACCTTTGTGAAGATTGGAATTTGCCCAGGTCCACGATACAAAAATATGACATTAATGAAAACATAAAAACAAAAATTACCTGAAATTACCAAATAATATACAATTGTTGAAGCGTTTTATATACATATTGGTATAGTGAATTTTATATAAATATTTAAGTAAGGAATTTAAGTAGTCATTATCAGGGTAAAAGATCCTGTTTCATTATTTCAAGGAACAACTTATTTCATTATTATTAAAGCATGCATATTTCTAAAAGCGTTACAGGTCTGTGTGAATTTAATTAGCTCTATTTTAAACAAATTTTAAGTATATTTCACTATTACCTTTATAATACTTGTATTATCAAAACAGATAAAAAACGAATAATTCTGCTTTCCAATTCGGTGGCACGAATGTGAGACATTA
>JAUKNK010000108.1:2277500-2402500 GCA_030765055.1 Mantis religiosa | reverse complement strand
ACATAGTATTATGTCACAATTTCTACCAGTTTGTAATGTTTATTTCACCGTAGCGCTTAGTAAACGCAAAGAACGCATCAAATACAAAGTGATGTTAAGGAAAGGCTACATTGAAAATTCGCCAAAATTAAAAATCATGGAATTTGCTTTTTTGGCATTTTTGGTAGCTTAGGGTGTGTAGTAATAAATGGCATATTGTTTTTATAATTTGCGCCATTTTAGGCTATTAGGTGGTAATTTAAGGAGACCTTTAACAACCGTTAAAGGTAACAATTATTAATATAACATTAATTTTCTGAGAAACTTTTTTCTAACACGTTTCAGTACACAAAATACCTCACGAGTCAAAGTTTTTCATTTAACTTGGTCAAACTTACAGGATAGGTCCATAATATGTAAATAAGAAACTTTACATTCCCCTTTTTTGTCAATGCTCATGGTTTGAAAATTATATGGTGTTAAGAAGTACAAGTGTTAATATTTTCAAACTTTTGAGAGAAAACACATGGAAAATATTATAAAACAACTGCTATAAGGGTATTCCAAAACCAAGAATATGGGTGTTTCAATAATTGCTCTGTACTAACCGAAAACAAAAATTCAACTTGAAAGCTCAAAGTTTTTGACGCATAGAGCACTTTATATAGCAAGTATTTTTTACAATATGTTCACAAAAATAATTAGTAATTAATTAACTATTTTGTGTAGCAGCATGAGGATAGACGTTTAAAATTATTGTCTAATTATGTGGCTAAATTTACATAATTACAAGTATATTATTACAGAAGTTGGAAGTTTCAGTGTAACCTTGCCTTGTACATGAGAATAGATGAACAACATTGTAAATTATATAGTTTAGGAGAAAAAATTAATGGGTTCTTATACACGGCAAATAAAAGGCATTTTCGGAGTCTTACAACAGAATTTCGTCCAGCAGAATTATTGTTAAAGAAAAGACCAGAGATTTACTAGATGTTATAACGTCAGGACAAAAATTAGCATTAAAAAAATACCAGATTGCATACAAGAAAGAGATCAACAAAGCTGAAAATCACAATAAAGATAGTAAACAGGACAGAAATTAAAGGAAATATAGCGGTAAGTAACAACGTATTTGAAAAGATTCCGTGAATAAGCAAAACAAATGAGAAGAAATACTCACGAATGCAATTTTAAACGATGGACCATATAAAATGTCTAACAAATTTGGGGAACATAGTTCTCAATTCGTAGATGGAAAAATCAGCCAACTTATAAGATGATAATACAAGTATAATCTCTCACAACGTATAAGAAACAGGGAGAATCTTAATCAGCTACAGCATGAATAAAGTCACCGTTGCTAGTTTTCAAGGAAAATAAATATACGACACCTAAAGTCTCAAAATTAGGACAAATATTAGGAAAAAGTGGTAAGCTAAGAGCAGCATGCTTGAACTAGACCCAAGGATTAGGATGAGAATTTCATTACGGAGGGGATTCGGTACGTAGGCCACCATGCTGGGCCCATTGTTCCCATAACCCCGGGAGGAAGGATGAGGCTAAGGAGACAGAGGACCGCCGATCCAAGGAGCCAAGGTAGTACAGAGGACAGGGTCCATACAGTTTACTTGGATAGAGATTTCCGCCGACAGACCAGGACAACGGACACACTTCCCTACTGCGGGACGGCAACGAGCCAGGCAGCCGAGACCCAAACGTCCTACGCAGGCGATCCAAGCCCCAAAGGTCCCCGGATGGCGGTACCGAAATGGGACCAGCAGAGGAGCGGAGACCGGCAACCGACCCACCGGAGGAGGAAGTAGTTATCCTCAGAGCATATCATCCTGCCATGCACCGCCGAGACACCCGCCGACACTTCCACCCTGAAAGAGACCACCAGATGAGAGATGATGTTAAATGATAATGGAGATGAAATGGAGGGACAGGAAGTTCGAGGGATGTAATTAACCTACCCAGCATTCGCCTAGCGACCAGGGAAAGCCCCCAAAAAACTCATGGGTCAGGTAGGTCGGCCCTGGAAATCGAACCCAGGCCTCCCGAATGCGGGCCGCAGAAGAAACCGCCTGAGCCATCCCGTTTGGTTACCAGAACCAAGAGTAAACTTTACATAGTAGACGTGTAACAAGGCAGAATATGCAAGACGTAGAAGAATATCGAGGTATACATTGAAGTATGTAATTTTGCGAGTAATCGAGCAAATGTTTGATCCTCCGCCTAATTAGTATCGCAGAGTAGAATTAATTACACTACGCTGAGAGGTACATAAGTTTACAAATCAGAAAGTATAGAGAATAATGACTCCTCGTTCTTAAGAACTTTTGTAAGCCAAATGTTCTAACAATAGTATTAAGAACTTTTACTGTATCGAAACTATAGGGTCACATATAGCTCACATAGGCTTACGTCATTCAGACAAGGAAAACGTAGGAAATTATCTTTAGGTTGCTTGAGATTTTGTTTCTGAGAAGAAATAAATGAAAACTAATTTTGTTGCTGTAAACACAAGTAGAAGTTAAACATTTATTTTTAAAAAATGAGATATACAATTAGGCTACATTATCAATTTCAATGATTTCAAGTAGCAAATAATTTCAATAGTGTTAAAACTTGCACACTGTTAAAATAATTTATGGATTTGCTTGAATTTAACAGCCTCAATTTTCAACAACGTTTTGAATAAATGATACTACAAACCACATTTCGAGCCTACTGTGTGACACTGCAGTCACAAAATTTGAAATAATTTTAGTTGCGCTTGGGAGTTTGATTATAAAGCACTTTGACTATCTGTGCGATTTCGTTTATAATGGTTATCGCTCTCAAATCCTCAGAACACAGCTCGGAATTGCAAATACTTCTGCCTGAAAAATCGTGCAGTGTTTCCTAAAGCTTATCCTGATATTTGAGCTTAGAGACAGGCCTCATCTACATATCTTCGAACGATTGTGTACCTGTAAGGGGTGTATTTTTGAACCACACAACTGGGTCATACTCTTTGTCATGCGTTATTCCCTCCATCCAATCTTGTTGATATTCAAGAGTTAGCGTGAATGGAAGAAGAAACAATGTTGAGCAAAAGAGAGATCATTTTAAACTTCGTCCATTTTCTAAGCTGTCACTTCACCCAGTAAAGCTCACTCTCTCACTTTACTAATATAAATTAGTTCACAATCAGTTTGCAATTTTCCGCGAAGTTTACTTCGGCTCATTCGCATTACCGTTGTGAAATAACGAAGCACACCCGGACGGTCTCCTCTTCCGGACGGTTCACTCGCTGGGAATGAAACACTGGATGTCTGTAATTCCGTGCAGTAAAAGCACTCACCGCAGTTCACAAACTCTCTAGAAGAAAGGCTGTTTTTATCGCAAATCGTAAGCCACTTGCTGACCCACTCACGTACCATTCTGGAGCACTCCAGGACTCCGTGAGACTTCTTCATTCGAAAAGACTCACTTCACCGAACTCCAAGACTCACTCTGGAACACCGGAAAGACTGTCTAGCTGCACCAAACCGCATGCTGCGAAAGCGCTTGCTTATATCTCGAAGGATATTTTCAGAACGTTCATGACGTTCAACAGTCCAGAAACTTATATTTTTGGCAATAGCGCTTGTGTTTACGTTGGGCGAAAGCGAGCGCGCCGTATCTTTTCTGCCGGCCCGGGACCGTCCCTGCGATATCCTTGGACAACAGCCGCTACGTGTCAGTTAACCTCTGTTTTATATCCCACTGGATGAGGATTCCTTTCCTTGCTGCTTAGTTCAGTTTTGACATTCACACTTAGTAAAATTACCTAACTATAAAACTGCTTTGAATCCTAACTTTCTGGAGAACGATTCATACTTCATGTCACCATTAACAGCATTGACCTCTAAAATCACGTTGGCTTTTAAAAGTAAAAAAGAGTATCTTCGTCTAACTTAAAAACGATTAGTGATCAAGTGCGATGAATTTATAATGACTGGAAATGTGCAGGTTACGTGAAAGTATATTCTAATACCTGAAACCGCACACATATTCATCACTTATTTTGTACTTTTAACTGGAAAGATCCTAGCTTACCAACAAAATTTGTTTTACTCACATGAATTTCCCTATTCATTTTGTAAAATCTGTTCTCACAAACGATTTTCTTCTACTTCCTGTTCATCTGGATAGTATTTGTAGAAATATTTGTATTACATATTTTTATATATACAATGGGAATGGGAGTATATGATCGATTTAAGCGAGCTGATAGCACTTATATGGGTACGAAATACCGTTCTCTTTTTCATGGCAGGGAGATAGTAAAAGCATGACTTCCTATTTGATGAGAACATAAGAATTCAACATTTAAACCCACACATAGCAAGGAATAATTAAGAAATTGTTAATTAAAATGCATTTGATGAAGTGTGTGCTTTAATGGTATTTTTATCTTTCGTGCCATATGATTTTATCTGTCTCTTACGGTTTACCAGTTGTACAAAAGCTTTTCAGTATAAATATCACATCAGAAGCTATCCCCAGAGAATTCAAGATATAAATTTCATTCAATATAAAAATATCTTAAACAGCTAAAATTAACTGTCAATTTTTATATTTCACCATCTATTTCCGAGCGGGATGGCTCAGGCGGTTTCGTCTGTTGCCCTCAATCGGGAGGCCTGGTTTGGATTCCCGTGGCCGACCTAACTGACGAAAGCGATTTTTCCCGGTTCGCCAAGCGAATGTTGCGTAGGTTAATTAAATCTCGCGAATTTCCTGCTCCTTCATTTAATCTCCAATATCATTTCACATTATTCTCATCTGGTGGTCTCTTTCAGGGTAGAAATTTCGGTGGGTGTCTCGGCGGTACATGGCAGGATTATATGCTTCTGGTAAGCACTTTCTCCTCCGGTAGGACAGTTGCCCCTCTCTGAACACAGGTCTCGTGGTGGGACTGCTTCTGAACCACAGTAGGGTGGGATGTCCTTTCCCGGCCAGCTGGGGAAGTTTCCATCTTAGTAAAATGTTAAATCAGGAACCTTGCCCTCTTCACTGTCGCGGCTCCTTGGGACGGCCGCCCTCTGTCACCTCTCGCCTCATCCTTCCTCACGGGGGTGAGTCACTTGGGGGTATAATTACAATTGTCCTTTTCGTGATAATCCAGTTCAATTTTCAGTGACCTATTATTATTCTTTCAGTTTTGTTGCATACGGACTCACTCACTCACTTACCCACTCACTCATTAACTTTGTCAGTCACTCACTTAGTCACTCACTCACTCGCCATATTTCTTTTTAAGTCTTGATATTGTGTTCTTTTTTCTTCTGATAAAGTGCCTCGTGATTCCAACTCTCGACACTCCATTACTACACTAATACATAAATTTGATAGAAAATCTGAAATTTTATTCCACACAGCGGTTTAGTTGCTCTAACACGTATTTCAAGAGTTGCACCGAAAAATAGTGCCGTAGGAAAGCACGTCCATCTCGTCCTCTTCTTCCGAACGTTTCACTCCAGTGAGACTCAGTGAATCCAAACAAAGCATTTTAATGCATGCCTGCATATAAATGAGTACATACCAAACCTGATATTTAAGTCAAGCGTCTTTCAAAGCTGAAATGAGAAGATTTGCAGTAGAGATAGAAGGAAGGGGGGGATTCTTCTCTCCCAAACTACTGTCTACATGAACAATGTTTGAAAAATTTTGATTTTCTAAAAATATCTCTAACGATTTTGATTAAAATATCACGTGTTTAAGATGTTTTTATGAAAAATTAGACGTATATCTGGACATTTCTGGACATACTTTGGAATACCACCTTAGTTACCTTCATTATTAATGATTCTTCCATAACTGATAAGCCGTAAAATATAGTCAATCTTACTACGAAAGAGCTACAGCAAGTGAAAGCAAGAAGTTTGTGTCAAATGCATCTTTTAGCAAACGTTTCCTAGGTATTCATTGTTATTGGTTTGCGTTTTAAAATACATACTTTTCCAATAGGACATAACTAAAGATTTTCCATTTTCCATTTTTGGTCACATAAAGAGGATGCTGCTTTAAATCCAGCACATAGCTACCAACTCTAAAAAGATTTGCTTATGGTTTATGCATTCTGTACTTCATTCCCATTCTATTTAAAATAACCTACACAATAAGGTTTCTGATATTTTCATAAACATGAAGTAGACAAAGAGATAAGCGTTTGTACAAATAGTTTATACTAGAGTAGAGACAGTCATACCTATAGGTGCAATACATCATAACTTTTTGGAAGGGTTGATGGGACTCGTATTACCAACAGAGCAACGGTACCGTCTGGTAGTTAGTGCACATTCATGATATTTTATCGAACTGATTAGCAAAACCAGTTGCTGCAGAGGTGGATTTTAATGTTTTCTTGTGAAAAGCGATACATCCACGCCTGTTTCTTGTTTCGCCCTAAGGGAATAAAAGTGTGGAAACAGTGGGATTTGATTTAACTGAGGAGTTATAATTAGACCTGCAGCCAGACACACAGCGTTTTCTAGGTTTCTGACGTTTAATTAAAGTGTTTCTGAAACAAATATATGTAGTTGGGTTTTAAATTTCAGGTTAAACCCACATATATTCTAAAAATAGCACTTACTGTTAGCAGCTGCAATTTGAATTCCTCGGCATGTCTTCACCAGTATATTTTTACCTCGATGCGGCTCCTTTTGTTTAATTTGCAACCTCCAACCAAAGTCATATCAGAAGATGCATGAAATGGGTGAAGTGATGCTCAGATGAGCATAGCGTCTATAGAGCTGTGACCCGACATTGATCTCTCAGGATAAAGGAAGGCGCCGGAAAGAACTTTTTGCAAATAGCTCAACCTGACTGAGATACCAACTCGGGACCTCCTAAACATGAGGCAGACCCGCTAAGATCTACTAGACTGGACTGCACTAAGCGACGGAGGGATTCGGCACGGAGGTCCGAACTTGGTCTGTTGGGCCAAGTGAGGCAACCCCGGGAGAAGGAATGAGGCTGAAGGAGACAGAGGATGGCTGTTCCAGGGAGCCACGATAGTGCAGAGGGCAGGGTCCCTGTAGTTTTAACAGTTGGATGCTCCCCGTAGGACAGAACCTCCGGTATCCTCCTACTGTGATCCGAAAATGGCACAACCAGACTGGGTTCAGGGACCGGAGACCGTCCTACTGTATAAAAAGTTTTGCCCAGATCATGTCATCCTGCCATGCAACGCCGAGACACCCACCGACACTTCTACCCTGAAAGAAACCACCAGATGGGTGATTATGTGAAATGATAATGGAGATGAAATGGAGGTATAGGACATTTGGGTGATGTAACTTCCCCACCCAGCATTCCTCTGGCGACCCGGGAAAACTTCCGGAAAAACTCATGGGTCAAGCAGGTCGGCCACTGGAATCGAATCATGATCTCACAGATGCGGGCCACAGACGAAACCGCCTGAGCCATACCACTCAGTTGCTACCAACTAAGCTACAGAGGCGAGTTTACATGGATGAGGCTAGGTAGGTACTATGAATACCTACCAGTTGCGGGTTCTCATGTTCGAGAGTTCTCTAGTTTGAATCTCGGTCAGGGTGAGTTATCTGTATAACCCTTTTGCGGGGTTTTCCCTTATCCTGAAAAAGTGATTGTCGGTGAGCTATAAGTTCTATGGTCCCTGGGCTCATTTAAGCATTCTTTCGCCCATTTCGTTCATCGTCCGATATATCCTAACGCAGGAGGACGTAAATTAAAGAAAGAGAGAGTGAGAGAGGGAAAAGAAAAGAAACTGTCAGGTTCAAGAATGTGCTGCCGAGAAAAGACTGGGTCGCATGAGTAAAGGAATAAGGTGTTGCTGCGGTAACATCGGTGACTCGCATTCGGCAGGTCAGGTGTATATTTTCCATTACCACGCACTGTGACTTGTTTTTTGTGATTTTCTCTTGTCACTTGGCTAACGCTTATGAAGTTACTTTCACACCACGACTTTCTTACCAAAATTTTCTCTTCGTTTCATTCTCTTATCATAAATGTCTTAAATTACCACCCTTTTCACATCTTAGGTGCACTACGAGGTACCAAAATGAAGCCGAGATCTTGGTCAAAGCAGTGGTTTTAAAAATGCAGCAAATGTAGCCTTCCTATTTTTGTGGAAAGTGTGCAGTGTAGTGCTACTGATTAAAATAGTAAAGTACTGCCTTTAGAGTTCCAGTCTAACACGGAAATCGGATATTCCTGTTAGAGGTCTCAAAGCATGTTTAGAATTGTATGTAAATACCTATGATGATGTGATAAAACATAGGATAATACAGTGTAATTCTGGAAGCGTTCCTTGTGGGTGGGAAGGGAGAAATCTAACTTTGTAGTTCTACTTGGTTTGCGGGAAGATGCAATCTAATGGCAAACTGTGTAATAGGATACTGATTATAGATAATTAGAGGCGATCTATGCTGTCAGCATCAACTAAATAGTACAAAACAACCAACATAGGAGCATGGGTGTGCGGTGGAGATTATCGAAAATTGGATTTAACCATATAAGGTGTCAGACTGGTAGTGAAATCTGATAATCCGTTATAAACAATATAAAAAACGATTGCTGGATGTGAAAAAAATAAAAGTCCGTTGCAGACAGAGGTCCTATCACTGGCGCTAATACATAAGAATCTGATATATTGTACTCATGTAACGTTCTCTTCTTACTCTTTGGATACTATTGCTCCAAAAGTTTAATATTTGAGTTTATTATTTACTTCTTGTTGATCCAAGAAGATTTTTATTAAATATTTAGAATTTCGTTATAGGATACGTAAGGCAATTCATATTTTAAAGTGTGTGTCGCTATGTAACAGCTTTCCAATTGCATATTCTTCGTATGATTACGAGAGAAATGGTTTAAAATGGAGAATATCGACTCACCAGTTCAGAAAGCATAACTATTTGCGAATTTTAACCTATAACTAACAACATCTGGGAAATGATTAACATCGCAAATAAAGGTATATATTACTTTGTGTTTTATGAAAATAATCCTTTTTGTGTAGTAAAATGGTGTCTGTTTCTTACGGTTTATCAATGACAAAAAATACTCATTTAGCATAATGATGAGTTCGCCTGATGTTCAAAATTATCTCATTTCGACTAACCATGAATATAAGTTTAATATATGAAGTTTAATTAATATTTTAGAACCAATTTATAAACCAAAATTTTGGTAAGTTTAAGATAATTACAGTTGGCGGTAATTTTTAAAACCTTCGATCGCATCTTTCAAAATACTAAATTTGGTGTTTATCTCAGATAAATACCAAACATATGATCATTTTCCAAATGTGTTTCTTTTTATGTCCAGGGGCATATATTTAGGTAAAATGTCGGTATTGAATTTATGAATAAAATAAAATACTTCCTCTAGTTGCTATAAGTATGTCGTAGAAAAAGCAAAAATGAGGTGGTAGAAGCAAGCTTATATTTTAGACTTGTGACGGAAGTAGCAGTCTACTAGGAGGCTAGTAGAACCACGCTGGTAGGAGGATTTAGCCGTTAAGAGCGGAACCAGAAGATGGGGTGCATATTTTGGCAACATGCACACAAACGGAAAATGCTGGAGAATAAAATATTTCCAGAGGTATTTATGGCGTCCAACTGGGAGAAAACCAGCGTCCTGGGGATTGATTTTAGCTAGACAGAATTGGCGGCTGCTGAGCACGTACTTAATAATGTCAAAACAAACATAATATCTGTGACTTAACTGCATTTGTATTTTGTTAATTTGAAACAAAATCGACATACACTTTAATATACTTGCAGTGTATTACAGTTAAAGTTTTCGAACTATTTAAGATGTTCTATAAGATAACTTACTACTATTCATATACAGTGTTATGTGCATATGAATGTAATCATGACTCCCACATTCAGTACCATCGCACTAAATAGAATGCCAGATTATACTTGATGCCAATATGAAATACTTTAGTGACAAAAAAAATATACTTTGAATGTAACAACACGGGTAAATTTGCGATTTAGAAATTCGTGAAAATTATAAGTTACCATAGTTTTTCCAGAAATTCAGCAACACTTATTTTCAGTCCTGATTTTATAACTATACTTTTTCCACTCTCGAACATTCACATGGTCTCACTATTATATAGCTCTAATATAATGTAGTTAAATTTTTCTTCCCTGTTACTCCGCCTAGATTTTACACTCATTTCTTTCATCGTGAGGTATTCACGCGATGAAATAGACGCAATGCAATCATCCTCAGATGTTTCATTCATTGCGGAATTGAACACAATAGCACTCTAGGCTCCAGCGGCAGCATCGCTTGCTATACGTTACAACATTTAATTCGTATTAGAAACGCTCTCCCCAGTCACTTTCTCATACACTTTCTCATACAGCCACTAAAAGCTTTCTAGAGACGTCTAGAATGTCTTGGAGGCGGAGAGAGAAGAAATTCTCAGAAGAATCTGGAAATCTCTCTACACGGCTTCTGATGTTCACGCGGGGTGAGAGTAATATCCCTCTTTTCTTCCTGGTCAGTCGGCCTAAAGGCCAGTTAATGCTTTCTCTACATACCCGGGCCCATTTTATTACTTAAAGACGAAAACATAGCTGTTGAATATGAAGCGTATTTGGAATATAGATGTAACCCGTTATTTGAGAAAAGAATGTATGTACTGTAGACTAGAAATTAATATAATTACGATAATGCAATTGAGGAATTTTGAAAATACATAGTTTCTGAAATATTTTATCAAAGTTTATGTCAGTTAAGTTTATGCACACAATAACAGAAGTGTTTCATGGCTACTTAAATATTTTTACTAGAAAATCCCATTATTCCTATTATAATGTTCCACACCAAGAATTTAAAAACTGATCAATAAATAAATGTGAATTTTACAATATTGGAGATTTTTGATAGTAATTTGTATCTCAAAGTTGGAGCACAATTAAAATATATATATCACTGTCGTTAACATTCTTTTGAGAGGTATTGGACAATATGTAGAACTAGTTATTAAAAATTTTCATGGCGCGAAGCATTTTTATTGCCAAAAATAATATAAAAGCGTTTGCGAGAAATCAAGGTTAAAAGTTGGTTCTGCCAACCTATAAACAAACATAATTTCATTTGTAGCTTTAATTAATCAATAATTTAAAACACTTTAAATGCATGTAATGGATGTATGTACATGTTCTTTAGGTTTAGAGTTCATATTATTCTATTGTGAAGGAAATAAACTTTATCTTTTAATTTTCGCAATTCTTAAACGAATTTCAAGATGTATTAGCTTTGTACGAAGCATATTTCTTTATAAAAAGATAATACGGAATTATTAAAAAAAGAGAAGATAATTGAAATGGCTCCAGATTATATAAAGTTGGGCCTTAAACTGAGCTGAAGACAAAAAATGTATAGTTAAACAAAAGCAAGAAGAATTCTTGGAAACAATTAATATTCAAACTAAATTCAGTTTACAGTATTAGAAACATTGAAAGTGTAGTAAGCTTACTACTTAATTAAAAGTATTGCACTCTCCGCATCACAATGTGTGTATAATCAGTAGAGTAGAAGCGGCACTTGTTTGCATTAGAAATGGATTGTTTAAGGTATTCTGTTGGGATTTCTCCTATAGTCAGGGACGAAAGAATTAAGGAAATCTGAATATACATGGAAGCATAGAAGACGATACCTAAAATAAACAATTCAAATGGTGTGGACACTTAAAAGGGACGGAAGAAGGAAGAAATCCAAGACAAATATTTGAGTGCACAACACTAGAAAAAAGGAAAAGACATCGTCTCTGAATTAGTTGGAGTGGAATATAGCATATAAATGGAATAAAGAGGACTGTAGAAGGAAGCATTGAGAGACATAGGAGAAGTGGAAGATCCCCAAACATTGTGAAACCAGTGTATATACCTATATATAGCACTGTATATAACTGCTCTTTATCGGATATCTTACCACGTTGAACAAGACAGCTAACTCCTAATACGTAGAAAAATAACGGTGTTAAGTTTTGGTGTTCTGAGGTTTTTCAAAAGCCTTCGGTTTTATATTGTCACATTTTTACTGGGAAATTATACCAACTTTTCAGCTGTTCTCTGTGTGTTGTTTACAAAATTATTTTATGCATGTTTAGTTAAAAATAACTAGCATAGTGCCAACCGTGCTGCCATCAACGATTTGTAAAATGTCATGCAAATATTGAATCATAAGAATACTATATACGTGGGGATAAAAACGATATAAAATCAAGAAGTAAGAGGACAATCAAGTAACGTATTTCTAACATTTATTTTGTCGACTATACACTTTAGTACGCTTTTCCACAGTACTTCGTAGTCTATCTCTAACTTTATTTAAAAGTTTGAAAACCTTAATGACGTACATGTACCTCGCTCATTTATTCAAATCGGGCGACAGCTGTGCTGGATGACTCAGGCGGTGTCGTTTGTGGTCCGCATTCGGGAGGCCTGGGTTCATATACCGTGGCCGATCTACATGACCTATGGGCTTTTTCGGGGATTCTCTTGGGTCGCTAGGCGAATGCTTGGTAGGTTAATTACATATCTGAATTTCCTCTCACTCCACTTTATCTCCATTATCATTTCACATCATCTCCCATCTGGTGGACTCTTTCAGGATAGAAGTGTCACTGGGTGTCTCGGCGGTGCATGGCAGGATGATACGCTCTGAATAAAACTTCCTCCTCCGGTAGGACGGTTTCCGGTCTCCAAGTCCGAGACCTGCTGGGACCGTTTCCGGACTGCAGTCGAGTGAGCTGCCGTTTGTGCTGGCCTACCAGGGAGTTTGCAACTTGTAAAGCATAGGGACACTACCCTCTCTAATGTCGTAAAAATTTGAGACGGCCACCCCCTGTCTCCCCTCGCCTCATTCTTCCTCCCAGGGATGCCCCACATGGGGCATAAGTATAATAGGTCACATTTGGTCGCCGTGACGAATACCCTCCAGTCAAGTCCACTCCAATCCAATGTGTTTGGCGTTCAAAGTCCTTGTGCTATAAAATACACAGGGATTTGAAGGTAAACGCATATTAGGTATATACTATACGGTGCATGAAACAGTAAGGCAGTGTTACTTTTTTTTTCTTTATGGGCCAAATTATTTATTAAAACACACACTTGTAGGAGACGTGAATTAAAATACATATCCAAAGTTTTCAGTGCTATGAAACAAAAGTGTGGTACGTTCTGCTCATATTCTCAACAATGTGCTCACGTCGATCGAGACAAATATTTTTATCAGTACTTGTATCACATATACTTTAAAGATACAGAGGAAAAATTTGAACGTAGTTACCCTTTAGGTGATAGTGAAATATGGTCGCTATGTGAAGGCCTTGAAAATTTGTTCTGTTTGCATGATCAGAAGGGAAAATCTGTGGGTATCTGTGTGCTATTTGAGAACAGCTGAGGCATAAACTTAAAATGACAAACAATATTTCGAAAATGATTAACTCATCAAAATAAATGAGTTCGGTAACTTGGATGCTCTAACATTTCTGCATTTCTTGTGTATTAAGATTTTCTCCATTGGTTTTACCAGTAATTCAGAAGTCTTATCAGAGCGAAGAGGGCTTCTAAACTTTGCATTAGTCATATAAATGTCTTGCATATATGGTGTTTTAATCCAAACCGTTAAATTAATTTTTATAAAATTAAAACTTTGAACAACTTTGCACATGTTTTAATTTGCGGTAGGGGGATTTATTAGGAAACATTTATGTTATAGATTTGAAAGATAGCAAACGTTAATACTAAATTATATTTTTAATCAGCCTATGCTGTTGAAGGCACCACAGGACTCTTTCTGACACATCCTTTTGGAGTTCAAATGGACCCGAAACACCGAAACACAGGGATCAAATGTGTGGGTTGGATGCAATGCTTCACCCTGTTTATGATACATATTAGAGATACTAAAATTTATGTCTAATCTATGAAGAAAATTATGTTTTGTATCAAACAAAGTTCCAAGTTGTCGCAACAATTTGTAACTAAGATGATTGGCAAGGGTTCCACGTTGATGCTACTTTGAAGCTATTATAATGTGTGGCTCAAGAAGTTGCCGACCAAGGGTTACCAATATCCCTGTTTAGAGTTACTGACGGCAGAATGTTTATTACTCGATAAACTTTATTCGTTCCTCACGTATATATGAACCGACAAATATCCAAGACAGAACAAGAGGACTGCCCTAATCGCCCTCAGGCTTAAGACCGCTCTAATCGGCCTGACGCCGAAGACTGTCTGAATGACCACAGATGCGCGTGGGTGTATTACTTTCACTTTCTGAAAGCCCTCTGCACACAAAGATTTCCTTTGTGGCTGTTTTGTCGCCTTATGAATGGTTCAAAGAATACCCTATTCAACAAGTCAAGTGAGCCCCATTAGAAATCTGCTAAGGACACTGTTTCTTACATTGATTTTGTTATAACAACTTTCCCCCAACTGCTATTTGACTCAACTGGCCTTGCACGTATTGTAACAAAGAACCAACATTCCTTTGACATCCATCATGATTCTTTACTTATGGCAATTCTTAATTTCGGTATCAGTTATTTATTTTTTTTTATTTACGTCCTCCAACGTTACGTCAAATCGGACGATGAATGGAATGGGTGAAATGATGCTCAGATGAGCCCAGGGTCTATAGAGCTTAGAGTTACCCGACATTCGTCTTTCAGGATAAGGGGAAATTCCAGAATAACCTTATCCAGGTAACTCACCCTGACCGAGATTTGAACTCGGGACCTCTTGAACGTGAGGCAGACTCGCTACCACCACGCTACCAAGGCGGGCTGTCTAAGCTAGAGAATTGAGTTTAGGAAGGCGTAACTGCCCAACTAACTCCTTAAAATATGAAGAAATCTGAACCTTCTAACGCGATATCTTAGAATACCAGGAACAGCAGTAAATATGGGGTGCTCTTTTAAGTAAAGAAATGTTTACCAAATGAATTTCAAGAGCATAAAAAAGCCTCCGAGCTAAGGCAACCTTAATTAAAATTTTTCTTCATTCAAGAGCACTACACGATGACATTTAATCTAACTTTAGAAGGAGCACTGGATTTTTATCACCAGGTTGCCAAGAAAAACTAAAAGATTTAAAGATCGCGTGTTACTCTACACTTTATACTGACACAGCATATAGCTCACACTTGCTTTGATTGCCGGAGTGCGCGAAAATTAATTAAATATGATGAAGTGACACTCAAACATTTACATGCGTCAATAGGTCATTAATTGCTACGTGTTATTGCTAGCGTTTCTTTCCAATAAAATGTTGAATGGAGGAAAGAAGTGGACTGGAATAAAACAAATGATGTAGCTAATACGTTAACATAACTCTTACGTCCCAGAAAGCAAATGAACTATTTTCTTAACGATGCTAGCAATCGTAGGAACTCGTAGCAACACCGCCAGTCTGCTGCGATTTCCTCCTCCAGGAGTTCTTTTATATGGAAGTAAATGAGCATTTAAGCACGCTTAACAATAATTGGTATGGGGAAGGTTTAAAGCCGTGATCTTGGGATTAGTAGGCCAGCGCCTAACCAACTGAGCCACCCAACTGACACATTTCGTTGTAGGTACAGAAGGTAAGCAGTAGTTGCGCTCGGTGTATGAAGGCTGTGAAGCAGTATGACACGAGGAAAGAACGAACAGCGACTTAGAATAAAATTAGATAAAGGTATAAATAATTTTAAAAAGTCCAAGGAATAATAAAAGTATCCTGGAAAAGGCTAATTCTTCAAAGGGTTAGACTAAATTGTATGTTTTACCGATATCTGCATTTTTGTGCAGGTAATAAATTACGCTTAAAATATACACAAGGCACCTTTCAAATAAAGTGTGCTTTACATGGTACTCTCAAAAATATTCAAGGTGTATGCTTAATTGGTCATGTAAATATTTTAAAAACATTATATTCCAAACAAAATTATCAGACATAAATAAAAATATAAAAACATTTTCTTTGCAAAGGATTGTTCGGAAGTGGTGACACTTCATTTGAAATATTAGTGTTGCATCTTAAAATGCTAAGTGTGGTATTTATCTGAGATTTATTTTTTTAATTATGCTCTCTCTCTCTCTCTCGCTCGCTCTTTCTCATGCACACATACACGCTCAGACGGAAAGCTACCTAAAATACCTTCAGAGGTAGTGCAGAAGCCCTCAACACTTGTATGTCCGTGAAATCTAAACGAAGAATTATTAAGTATAATGCAATACTTCATTATTTGTTGTAGCTAAATAGAGGAAAGAAAAAACGAATCGTCATATAGCAGCT
Organism: Mantis religiosa; assembly: GCA_030765055.1. Classification (NCBI taxonomy): domain Eukaryota; kingdom Metazoa; phylum Arthropoda; class Insecta; order Mantodea; family Mantidae; genus Mantis; species Mantis religiosa. The sequence continues at coordinate 2,386,196 of JAUKNK010000108.1, read as the reverse complement.
GAACGAAAGTATAAAGTATTGGAAAATTAAAAGTTATACTAAACAATATCTCGAAAGAGGTTATTACCATAAATACTTTACATAGTATTTTAACAACATATTCGTCTTATTTGCCTAGTAAGTTATGCTTTAAAAGTCTTACAACATTTAAAAAAGTTCTGAAATAAGAGCGCTTCACAGGCTATGTTTGTTTGTGTGTGTGTGTGTATGTGTGTGTGTGTGTTTGTGTGTGTGTGTGTGTGTGTGTGTGTGTGTGTGTGTGTGTGTGTGAGTATAACAGCATAACTTTAATGCGATAAGTCGGGTAAGTACCAAACTTGTATTTAAATTCATCTAAGGCTGCAGTATGATTGTTAATCCTTAGGGTACCACTTACATGGAAAACTTTCGAAGATCTTTATTATCTAAAAATTGACAGCAGCTACCCATTTATATCATTTTACTGTTTTCTCTATTTCTATTATACCTACAGGGAAGTATGCCAATCCCGTGCACAGTGTGTAAAGAGAACGTGCTCACGCAACAAATCACATTTTTGAAAGTAAATTATGTTAACTATGTGTGAAGTTCGACTTTAATATGTGGACTTTCTCTTTAATGTGCTATAATCAATATTTACTTGACAACACAACTGTTACAATTTTTATGATATACAGGCTGCTTCATCAATACCTGAATTTCACCACAGGATGATTAAAAATGCGTTAACGACTAAAAAGCAGCTGAATGCGCCAAAGCTTTGACGGGGAAAGGCATCAGCAAAATAATTGCGTATCCCAGGATCAGACGGAGCAATAAATCAATGTGAACATGAAAGGAAGTCTGTTGCGGTACAGTGTTGAACGTGCATTTGGCAACCGAATGAATGGCTTCAGCAAGCCGTTGATAGTGCTCTAACTTTCTAATTAAGGGCATAGATAAACAATTATACATACATATTTATTTATTGTCATCGAAGCTTTAATAAATCAGATGTCGAAGTGCAAGTGTTTGGCTTTCTTTTGTCACTACTCCGTATCTATGTAAGCATATGCAGTAAAACCTGCCTGAAACGTAGCCCTTATATGCCGGAAATCTGAAAAAATGAAATTATTTCCGGAACGGAGCTATTTCCCATGTACATAAAATTATATTGTCAGAAAACTGCCCAATGCGGAAACAGAAATATTTTCGAGAACCACTGGCGCAAGTAAACTGATTAAAACGGAATACGTTATGTGTAATGGTTTACAACGTATGTATTTTAAAATGTGCAAAAATGTTGATGGCGACTGCACTTTCACCGAAGTTCCATAAACCATAAAGTCAGAAACTGCAATTCTTCGAGGAAAAGGGCCAACAAACCATTAGCTCTCTCAACTCTCTTCCAACACACATGGAAAGGGCACAATTGTCTTGTAGTGTGTTCATTCTCAGTGTCGTTGTTACAAGTGATCAAGTACTAATGGAAGAAAACTGTGAACGTTGGTGACTATCAATATCATAGTCTGTGTGTACGCAAATTCTGTAAAATGAGCTCTAAACGTAGCTCCCACTGGTGAAATCGATCCCGGGCGCATTCCGGAGCAGTGATAAAAAGCACACGCTCAAGCCCACTACGCACATGACTCAAATGCTTATACTTCTCTAAAATAGGAATTCCTTATTCCTCCTTTATGAGATATTCTTCAAATATTCAGCCCGATTAACATGAAGATAGGAGCTATGTAAGAATATTATGTAGAAGAGTAGAGGAAGTCATGGGAATGCAATATCAGATATTTTTCTGCTTATAAATAGTATAGATAATTAAATGAGGTAGTTGTTCGGGTCCTTTGTTGAGAATTACCTTCATGTTAAGTTATGCTTTTGAAACTTGAAAGTGGTGTCATTTTTTGTGACCTCTTGCTCAGAAGGTTAGGCTGGCATTTTGTTGATGCTGTCCTCATGTTACTGCGGAGATAAGATTCAGGTTTCAGAGGAAGCCGATGACATGCATGACTCCCTCTGTCACGCCTCCTGTGGTGGTTCTTGTTGGAGACGATCATCATCCTCTACTCGTGTGGCTTTTGCGGTTTTGAAGAGCAGGTGACTAGGACGTGTTCACCGGATGATGTCACCAGTGTCACGTTACCCTCATGGAAGTTCACCGGAGCTAACAGGTGGCCCCCAGCAAGATGGAGATTAATTCATCATCGTCAAAACGACTACATGTCGTTCACATCTGTGGCTCCACGAGGTTGTTCCTTCCGTTTCAGGTGTGAATGTGCCAGCGCGGACAATTTTTATAATGCTTCCCGAAATTATCATATATATATATATATATATATATATATATATATATATATATATATATATATATATATTTACTTTCTTCATCACGTACTTAGCAGTTAGCGAAATTATTGCGTTCTACCCAAAGAATCCATACTGAGATTTCCCTAGAAATCCCGTTTCAAGGTTCTCTGAATCCGATACCATGTTTAGAAAAAAGGTCCATGTGTCTATGAACATCCAAATCCAGATTGTAAAGTGGGCTAAATCCAGATCAAGTGTTTAAGTTCAGCATCTTTCAAGAATGCAACTCACAGACTTTTAAGATTAAGCACCTATGTTAAACCTCGTTTGATATGGCAAATTTTTAAATAATTTTTACTTTTTCCAAAATTGCCTTGCCAATTTTAATAAAATTAACAAGTGTTTAAAATGTTTTCATCACAAATATAATGTACAACCTGAATTTTCAAAAATTAGCGTCTGAACTGCTCTACATTCTCCATATCTTTCATTACTGATAAATCTTGAGAGAGAGAGGGGGAGAGAGAGAGAGAAGGAGAGAGAGATCTTAAGTAGTACACAAAAACACAAAAAATGTAGAACTGGTTGAAGCATAGAATTAATTATTACTTTTTAATGGAGATTGCCATTATCAAAATATTCCTCGTTATTGGTTTCAAATTTATAATTCTGATACTTTTCTCAAATAGGTAATTTGTTTTCCTTCTTCCCTCTCATTCTCTCTCTTCGTCATGTAAACAGAATGGAATGTCAAAACCGTCAAATAAGCTAATAATATAGTTAACTATCAACTATTCACCTAATACAGTTCAGTTTATAACCATATGTATGTGTGTATGTGTGTGTGTGTGTGTGTGTGTGTGTGTGTGTGTGTGTGTGTGTGTGTGTGTGTGTATTATTTCTTGCAACAGCTATTTAGTTTAACATGATGTGAATAAAAATATATTTATAATAGTGTGTACGATAATATACTTAGAAAAAATAATGCCAATCATGCTAGTGCAACATAATCTATCACTCCTTGATTATGTAACATGTGCGGTAATTTTTTTCTAGGCATTTAAATTTAGCGCACCTATCTAAATATTCGATGAAACATGGCAACAGGCTTGTCGGCATATATGACATATACATTTTTAAGGAATTTTGCGCAAATAATTCTACTAGTATGACGTAATTGCCTTGTGTGTAAAATAGGTTGTGCACAGTTGGAAATGTGCACTGACGCACTGATACCTTCTGTTTCCATGCTATCACTACGATTTTAAGTCAGTGGCGCTAAGAGATGGCTTTCCGGCAATTCGATCAGCAGTATACCCGCACGAAAACGCCTCTCTTTCCCCCAAACCATTCATACTCTCAACTACATAATTTGCATATTATTTCATATTTGTCCTCAAAGGTTTTACTATTTTATACACACAACAAAAGGTCTACAAATGCAATCCTTACATTCGTTTAATAATAATAATAATAATAATAATAATAATAATAATAATAATAATAATAATAATAATAATAATAATAATAATAATAATAATAATAATAATAATAATAATAATAATAATAATAATAATAATAATAATAATAATAATAATAATAATAATAATAATAATAATAATAATAATAATAATAATAATAATAATAATAATAATAATAATAATAATAATAATAATAATAATAATAATAATAATAATAATAATAATAATAATAATAATAATAATAATAATAATAATAATAATAATAATAATAATAATAATAATAATAATAATAATAATAATAATAATAATAATAATAATAATAATAATAATAATAATAATAATAATAATAATAATAATAATAATAATAATAATAATAATAATAATAATAATAATAATAATAATAATAATAATAATAATAATAATAATAATAATAATAATAATAATAATAATAATAATAATAATAATAATAATAATAATAATAATAATAATAATAATAATAATAATAATAATAATAATAATAATAATAATAATAATAATAATAATAATAATAATAATAATAATAATAATAATAATAATAATAATAATAATAATAATAATAATAATAATAATAATAATAATAATAATAATAAATAAAGATTAAGCGAGCTCACGCTCTAGGGTTGAGCATCCCTGATGTATACTCACTAATACAACATTTTATGTTATTTACAATGTACATTCTTAAAGTCGTAATTTTGTAGTGTTCGTTTTCTCTAAATTGCACTCTAATTTAATGACGTTTCCGTGGTGTTGCTGGTAGCGTATCTACCTCTCATCAAGGGTCCAGTTAGAGTGAGTTATATGTACTACACTTAAATAGAACATAAATAAGAAGTAGCGAAAGTGTTAATTAGGTGTGTTTCCTCGCGATTGTAGCCATTTGAGATAGAGCATAGTCCTCATAGATGTCTTAATTCCTAATGGCTGTAGAACTTAACCTTTAGTTTTTCGCATACTCCTTAAGGACTGATAATTGAGCAGTTTCTTCACTACATTCCGTTTTATTTAGATATAAAATGTACTGTGTACTCCACCCAAAAATTCGATACGGAGATTTCAGTGGGAATATACGTTACAGCCACCGCTGTGTGTGTGTGTGTGTGTGTGTGTGTGTGTGTGTGTGTGTGTGTGTGTGTGTGTGTGTGTGTGTGTGTGTGTGTGTGTGTGTGTGTGTGTGTGTGTGTGTGTGTGGATGCGCTTGTGATTGTCCGTTTTTGGAGCATAACTGACAAAATAAACGCAGGTTAAACATAATTAGATGCACAACATATAGATTTTCAGGAAAATTCTCCCATCCTAAACTACACTTTACTAGAAAAAATGATTGAATATTTTGATTTCATCAACCGCTTAAACGAATGAAATCTGCTTATAATCTTGAATTTCTTTGGAATAGCCTGTGAAGTGCTTTACATTCTGGGTGAATTTTGCACTGCTAGTAAACCGTCAGTATTTCCTCTTGTCATAAGGCACATATAACGTGAAACAGTTCCTGCGATATTTCCTATTATTGATCTGCATTTAGCCGCGCCGTGGCCGAGTGGTTAGACCTCCTGACACTCCCCAAGACGGCCCTGGTTCGATCCCAGGGAACCGCAATGTGAGATTTGTTGTGGAGAACACGGCGCTTGGGTGGATCTTCTCAGGGACATCCGTTTTCCCCCGCCAATGTCCACCAAATCTTTCAATAAATTGATTGAAAACCTTTATTGGACTTTTTTAAATTCCTACATCTTATTACAATTTATTTGCTTTTTACATATTTCAATTAATTATGATAAGTAATGGTATATTGCACCATTATTATCTTTCCTTTCATCAACTTCGCCAACATTTCCTTCATCTACTTCCTTCACTATCATTTCAAGCACGTGGCTGATCATGCATCCTTAGCTTTCTCTCTCTCTCTCTCTCTCTCTCTCTCTCTCTCTCTCTCTCTCTCTCTCTCTCTCTCTCTCTCGCTTTCTCTCACTCTCTCTCTCTCTCTCTCTCTCTGATCTAAAATTGTGGCTCCCTCACCCGACTCCTAAAATAGCATAAGGGGTAGCGGACCAAAAATGAACAGGACTGTGTCATATACCAAGAGAAGAAATAAGAAGATCTACATTTACCAACCAATTATTTAAATAGGAAACAGTTATTATTTTCTTTTTCTCTTGGTCATAGAGAGGGGAGTAATTTCAAATGCAGCATTTAGTGACCAGCTCTTAAAAATATAACTATAGCTTAAGTCTGCTGTATTTAACTAATCTTATTTGTAAGTATGTAATAAAATAATGTATACAGAAGTTTATCTCAAGTAGAATCAGATAGAAGAATTAGGGCTCGTAAGAATAGTTAGTAAAGGCTGAATAGAGAAAGTTATGTGGGTGCACCAGATTTGTATCACAGTATCTGATTAGATTCTATTACGTATCTAGGAGGCCTACTCTCATTCATTTTTCTGTTCACTATGGCCCATTGTATTGCTTTTTGTCATTAGCTAATTACTTCGGGACCTGTCCAGAAATGATTTTCATGACAACAGTCATTCCTTAACGTCAACCAAACCACAAACAATCAGTAGACGATATCTGAAAGATAATTGATGCTGACATAAGCTTACATTGGTCAAAACTTACCAGTGACTGGCCAAGGAATTAAATATATTATTAACCCTTTGGTCGTCACAGCAATAAGAAAAGGGAGGGATTGCAATTGCAGGATACTTATATATTTTGAACTTGTTTTAAATAGTGTTTATCCCGGTTCTTACAGCAACACAGGCGGTGGAAATTGATGGGACAGGAAATGAAGTTATAACTGGGTAAAGGAATTTGGAAGGAAATGGTCCTGGTGTTTAGGTTACCTATGTGCAATTTCTAATTATAAGGCCTGGGGATAATCTGGAAGAAACCACTGTCAGGTAAAGTGATCCTGTTGGGATTTGAACCTCAGATTTGCTGCACACGATTCCTTACTCAGCTGGTTGTCAGTTTCTAATGGTGTAAAATGTTTGAATCATCCGTTCATGAAAAATACCTTTAGTTCACAATTCATGGAAGTGAACTCTTTATTTTAAATTACGTATCAAACTATCGATCGCTACCCTTTGGATACAATATTCCAGGCCGCTAATTTCCATATTACGTTCACTTTAGCAGCATGTTTAAGGTCAGAGTTCAAACCCGCTCTGCAACAATGTCTATAAACAGCGGTTGTTTAGACATCATTAATCGCTAAATATGGTTTCTGAAATAGGTTTTATGGGTTTAATCGATATCTAGCGCTAGCTTGTAAGCGAATCTCAGATGCTAGTGAACCAAACCGCAATTACGGACGAGATACGGCTCCTGCAGACATCAAAGGACGTTTCGGACCATTTCACGTGTTGTTTATATTTGCTGTATGTCCCACTAACTCCTCCCTGTCTCAAGATTAGCTACATTCTGATTCAGTGAACCGTGTAAATTTATGACAGTCAGTACTTGAGGAGGGTGGAGACTGGGGGGAGGGTAGATCAGGGGCATATGCTGAAGACAGGCTGACAGATCCGCTTCACAGAACAGTGTTGGGAGTTCAATAATTATTTTAAATTGTTCCATGTCAAATGCATGAATATCTCAATGGCTTACATTTCTCCTATCCCTTTGTCACTGCATTATTTTTGTTTTCTTTTTTTCGGTCCAAGATTATTCTGACATGAATTATAGGGTGGTAATAAACGTTGGATACAAAAGTAGGTATTCGACACAAAATACAGAAGAACGATAAAGAATAAAACTAAACAAGCTACACAAGTAATACTATACAAAGCTATGACTGGTCCAATTGTTTGTTACGGAAGTGAAAACTGAACTGCTAGCAGACAGGAGGCCACGCCGTGGCTCAGTGGTTAGACCACTTGGCTCTCACCAAGGCAGCCCGAGTTCGATCCCAGGAGACCGCAAAAGGGAGATTTGTGATAGACAACACGGCGCTGGGGCGGGTTTTCTCCGGGATCTCCGGTTTCCCCTGCCATCTCATTCCACCGGTGCTCCATCTTCACCTCGTGCATCATCAATGTCATCGCCTGCGGTGCCGTATGTAGTAAAAGCGGGCGTTAAACACTACACATTTCATTTCATTTAGCAGACAGGAGAAATTGAAGTCTCGGAAATAACATCCTGTAGAGCACTGGCTGGATATGAATTAATAGATCAGGAAAGAAATTCAGAAATAAGCGAGGAGTCACAAATATAGAACTTAAATGAGCATGTAAGAGCACTTAAGAGCAGATTTGTATTAATATACAATTTGATAAGGGGATCGCATGTTCCGGAATAGCATATTTAGATATAAGCCCTCTGGTTTGTAGCAGGATCTCTATCCGTAGGAAATGGGTTGCACGTTGACTGTTTCGAAGGCCAAGTCGAGAAGCCAGATATAACAGGGTTAATTCGTAGTATTTTGAGTTGTTTCTTGATAATTGTGTTTGATTAAATAAGAGTCATGCGACTTCGGGTTTTCAGGCGTGGTTCGGAATAAAGTTTCGGAGAAGTCAAATTTTGTAACAAATAGTTTAATTGTACTATCTGGATTACATTTTACTTGAACTTTCTTTCCTAGTCAATTGCAGGCCACCTCCAGCATATCGATAAACTCTTACTTTTTTACAAAAACAGTTCCAATTATTACATGAAACCTCCTGATCCTGCACAACTATTCATCACACTCACGATCACAGAACATCTCTACCAAGATTATTGATTTTCCGTAATTATCGTTACTCCTATATTAATGTTGTGATTGGCCGATCTAATTCTACGTCGCAACATTACGTCATAGAATTATTACTACGGCCAATCACAAAATTACATATGATTCTACACATTTTTATTTATAAATTTATAAATTTTTCACACTTTTTCTAAATATAAATCGAAACTACTAGTAATCATTTAAATCGTTTCAGGTTACAGAAATAGAGGTTGGCTATTTTTAAGATGACAAAAGTAAGTTAATATTTTTGAAGTGGCCTAATTCTTCTTGAAGAAGGTTCTACAAAGGAATAGATTAAATGAACCCGAAGGATGATATTGTTGGAGATGGTGCTTAACGGCCTTAATTTCAGTGAAGTAAACACTGGAAGACTACCTGGACTTAAAATCCCGACGCCTATGTGTGAGATTGAACTATGAAACTTTCCGTGGCTGAGATCCAGAGCTTTCATGCTCTATCAGTATGACAGGGAAGCTAAAACCGGAATATAAGAAGTTTAACTCAACCCACTGCTTTGTTCTTCTGTTTACCTACAATTTTATGAGCTGCTTTTCTACTAACACTGTGTTGTAAAGTCCGATCACCACCCAGAACGTGAAGTTGGGGGAAGAAAGGAAGGCATTGATACACAGTGTCATAAAATGGCATAACTACATAGTAAAATATAACTATTCACTTCCCTCATTCTTATCCAAATAGCCACAGTGCAAATTCGTACATGCTGCACCTGCTAGCTCGCAGGTGTGATGTTGGAACACCTTATGCCGTAAATGTTCCTGAGAATGGACATAAGAGCTGCCCATATAGGAACGGAGGAAGAGTTCATCATTACAAGGCGAGGTACATTGCGCCTATTAAACCTCCGAGAGGAAGTATATTAGTTCAGCGAATACAATGGGCAGATATATCTGAGAGTACCAACGGTGGCATAATGGATTTATAACGTTTTCAGATCAAACATCTCCAGACACTACTCCGATGTCCTCCTATCTCTCACAAGAGGGGAGAGGAAATACGCCTAAGTCCTTCAGTAACTGAAAGACAGCATCCTTAAAGATAGTGAATAATAGAAATATTCTCAGGCAAATAAAGTGAATTATTCTCAGCTGTTCAGAAAAACAAAATACTTGGTCAACCTTGGAAAAGTATGTACACTGGTGATCGATTAGCAAGTCGTTTTGTTGATAAAGCCAGTGAGCACTGAAGTTTCCACCAAAAAATATATTTAAATTTTACATTAATCATATCATAAATATACATACAATACATAGATGGAAGCAAAGACGGCAATATTAAATGTGTAATTACATTCATGTATTAAATATAATAATGGTGCATGTATGGAACATTATACTTGTCAATAATTGTAAGATAAACGACTGCGGATATAATGCAATTTCTACTTCGTAAACTATATGGAACGACCGTAAAGCGAACCACAAAATAAAAGAAAAAAGAAAGAAAAGAAGAACAAATAAACACAAAGCTTCCTCTCCCCCAATTTCTCGTCGCAAAGAACTTTGGACTAGATGATCTACCACATACTGTAGTTCCAGTTTATTGCATGGTGATACGATTTTCTTTGTTAACGACGCTGTCAATTACCAGAATTATATCGACGCCACCATTGTGACAGAATTATTCCACAGCAATGTTTTACATGTCCTTAAAGCTGCTAACATGGAGCTCGCATGTGCTTAAAAGCACATTGGTCTGACCGAATTTGAACGGAATGAGTGGAATGAAATGACGGGGAAACCGGAGATCCCGAAGAAAACCTGCCCGAGTGCCGTATTATCTACTACAAATCTCACTAGCGTCACTATGTTACACTTTGTGAAGTCAACCTTTCTAAAGGACTTTCAAAACCCTTATGTGCGGTAAAACGCATTTAACATTTTATTCCTTTACAGTGGTTCAGGTCGGCTATATTAAAGGCGTAAACAAATGGTCATAGGGTTTAAAGTCATTACAGTCTTTGCAGTATACAATATACTCTGAATCATAAATGAAGATAAACTGAAGAACTAAACCACTAATGAGATTCTGTGTGGAATAAATTTATAACAAGACATATTGTGACAAAAACAGTTCACCTTAAACAGCTTTGTCACTAAATCGGTGGCTCAATGCTAACGTACAATCAGCCTCTCTTTTACACAAATACAACACTTCGATACGCCTCCATAATGTTTCTTTAAGTCTCTTTAGCACTTACCAACTTGTGCTGCTAGTAATCCTTCTAACAAACATACAGGTCAACCCCTTACATGGAGCTACACCCTAGTTCTGAATACGACTATGATATTCGGATGCACGGAACTTGAAATGTGCCACACAGCTATGCACTGCTCACTGACCGACCGATTCGTGAACTGCTTCACGGTGCCGACTGCTTTCCAAGGACTCGCACACTTCGACGAACATTCGAAGATCGAAACGCAAACTGTAAAACTCTCGTTACTACATCAGGCCTCGCATTGGCTTTATATGCCTGCCGGGCGCGGTAGATCTTTCTGGAACTAGAAATCTCTCGAAATACCATTTCGAAAGGTCTTTTACGTAGTCACGACACAGTTCTGTCCCGGCCTCGTGACGTCAGCTCGTGACGTTAGCTACCGGCAGTCCTTGAAGGCGTGCTTTTCCCTTTCTGCGAGCCAATAAATCACAAGGTGTGGTATTTCCCCTATTTCCGCTCTTCCTATCCACAAAACTGTGACGGTGGCATAAGCATAACCTTCCCACGACAAGCCACGTGATCCTCGATGTAACTATATATTCATTCAGTAATTAATTATTTCTTGCCACTATAACGTTAGCACATCTGGAGTTTCTTCCAGCTATATCAATAATCCTTCATCTAGACTTAAGTAGCTAGGCAGGTAGTGGTAATGCGTTTTCTTAACACCTTCACACTACCGTTGTTGCAATTGCTATTTTTCGACTCGCCCACTGCTCAGTCCTTTAGAGAGCACGTGCCAAGGCGTTCTCCCATAATCTTATCAAAAATACGCGGTCGTTTTAAACTGTTTCGTTCACGAAGTCTTTTAGATCTGATCTACGATTGTAGTACCTATCAATGTTAACAGAAGAGGCGTGAAGATCAAATCTATGTCTATAAATCAATTGAACTGTGATCACTGAATTGTGATATGCAAATTATTTGACACAAATTGCCTTGTATATCTGAGTACCATGTTCTTTCATTTGTTTCCCTTGGTTAAAAATCCAAACTCCACGCAGGCAGTTGATAAGCATCTACAGTTAAAATCACTTTATGTTACTAAAATGTATTAAAAGTTTTATCGTATAGCGCAAAGAAAATATATGTTCCAACCACCAATGATACTTCGTGTTAAATATTTTACTTATTCTTTTACATGATCAAGGATGATTTTGTAAGTTAGTCTCGGTGTGTTTTATTACTCAGTGCTTCCAGATTTTATTTTGATTTTAAACCCGTATCCTGTTGTTAATGAGAGTGTTTGTTTTCCACTATTTTACTCTTCTGCCCCCAATCCCAGTTTGGTTTAGGTTGAGGTTATCGGCAATACTTTATCTGTATTAGAGCGTTATTAATCGCCTCTCCCTATAACCCTCCCATTGCTACTATTACCCAATATTTTTAGCTTAAATATCGTTCGAACACGGATATTCGTGACTAACTTAAGGATTTATAAAGGGAGCAGCTAACAAGTTTTACATTGTGATTTTCTTCTTAAAAGGTTAGATATCTCTAATGTGAGTGACTTGGGTTCGTAATCCTTTTGTGGGATATCTCATTTAACAAAGAGTTTCCTATTATGAGTACACATTAAAATATATAGGTACATGAATACATCAGTCTTACAAATACTTATTCTTCTAAATCTTGTTACTTAAGTTAACCACTGGCGCGACAGACCTAAGAGGGCCAAGGCCTACCAACCCGACTGCCGGCCTCACGCCCACATACTCATGGCAGAGGTGGAGGATCATCCAACCGATACGGGGAGGAGATGTGGTAAGCATCTCGGCATCCCTCAGCCGGAATGTTGGTTTTCGGGATAAGGGCAACTTACCTAGCGTAAGCTTCTCACCTTCCTCCCGATGCTGAGTGGTCACCGGTCCTATTCCCGGGACATAAAATCTGCACCACATGGGTGGGATTGAACCCGGGCCGCTTTCCGTGGCCAGAGACCAAGGAATGCTGGCTTAGCCCGCTAGACCACGGCGCAGGACAAATCTCCTTACTAACTGGAGATACATTTTAATTAAAAACTTGAAAATTCAGTTGTGCGTACGTATAACAAGGTCACCGTAAGTTAAAGGTGCAGTCATACTTTTAAAAATGTATTACAATTTGATGAATTTGACATTCCATAATATTTCCAAGACAGAGAAAGAATAAGAGTTTCCGCTTGAAAAGGTTAACTATATGAATATAAACAACCCCACCGAGAAATGTTTAAATGATTTCTAGTGTTTTTGTAGTAACATTTTGATATTCTCTCACGGTTTACCAGTTTAAAAATAGAAGCTTCAGTCAGAACAGGGTGAATGTTTTAGGTTAAAAGCAGGAAATTGAAGATACACCTACATGTTATTTGAAATGAAGATGCCTTAAACTTCACTATTTCGAACTCGTTCCGTTTTATTGTGACTTCATTTGGTTCCCATAGCCAATGTGAACTGGCTTAATTTTCCCCTGTTACTTCACTTTTCTTCGTGACGAGAAGCGAAGAAACTTAAACGCACGAAGAAGTCTCTTCTTCTAGTGGATCGAACACAAGAATATGTCTCTAATTTCTTAAGCAAGCAGCACCATTGTGCTTCACAACTGTCTTTGCAAATTCATATATAATACGTGATGTTACAATAGAAATACATTCATCAGTTTACTAACTGACATAGACACTGCCTTATGTAGCTGCTAAGCTATTCCACAGAGTTGTAGAATGCTCGGGAGTTAAGGGAAAAGAACATTTCAGAAAAATTTCACTCTCTCTCTCGGTAGGGTTAGGATTAGGATTTCACTACGGAGATGATTCCGTACGTAGACTACCAAGCTGGGCCCATTTGGGGGCACCCCCAGGAGGAAGGATGAGATGAGAGGAGACAGAGAGTGGCCGACAGGAGCCACGACAGTGCAGAGGGACGGATCCCTACAGTTTACTTAGACAGAGACTTCCCCCGACAGGTCAGCTCAACGGACACGCTCCCTTACTGCGGGACGGTAACGTGCCGAGCAGCCGAGACTCCAAGGTCCCGAAGTGGTCCCAGCAGAGGCGCGGAGACCGGCAGCCAACCTACCGGAGGAGGAAGTAGTTTGCCTCAGAACATATCCTGCCATGCACCTCTGAGACTCCCGCCGACACTTCTACCCTGAAAGAAACCACCAGATAAGAGATGATGTCAAATGATAATGGAGATGAAATGGAGGGACAGGACATTCGGAGATGTAATTAAACTGTCCAGCTTTTGCCTAGCGACCTGGAAAATCACCGGGGAAAAAAACGCATGGGTCAGGTAGGTCGGCCACGGCAATCGAATCCGGAAATCCCAAATGCGGGCCACAGACGAAACCGTCTGAGCCATCCCGCTCTGTTATCCCTCGGTAACAGTCACACCGAGGGCGTTATTACGTCGGGTTATCCCTTCCTCAATGAGTTGGTCGGCCGGCAAATGTTACGTATAACGGAGATCCATTCCTATCATAGTACATTCAAATTAACAACTTTTCAGCTACTTTTAAGACAGTCAAAATGAGGAAAATATTCCAAAGTATTGGGTAGTAGGGTTTGGAGATTTTCCTGAACTCCGTTGAATCAAATTCTTGAAACTCGCTGCACTTCAATACTAAGTTTTCTGTTTAACAGAATTCTTCTCAATTTTGAGTTATACACGACGAATCACAAACATATACGCACACAAACCTCTGCTAAGTTTGCCATTCGTTTTGTGCATTTAGGGAACCTCAACAGGCAAAATACAGTTCTGCACAAATTAATACACCATATGCATAAATATTTACATACTGAAAATAAAGAACTGATAAAAGTTATTAACCTAAACAACTTAAATGAATACAACATACTTTAGGGTTAGTAGGACGGTTCGTTATACCTTTTAAAGGAGAGATTATATTCAAACAGCTAATTCTAATAATAACCTTACAGTGCAGCACTAAGAATGATAGCAATGACCTGCTATTACGAATTGAGCTATCCCACGTCATGAGTCAGGCTATCCAGTCTACCCCATGCGTTCTCTACCTCAATCTGCTGCCTACATAACTCAAAACCGAGGCTTATCTATGAATTAGATGTTGCCCCCTTAATTTTATATTTGTGTACATACATGTATATTTTACCATTTTAAGCGAACACTTGTATTTTAAATATATGTTTAATAGCATATAATGTTCTAAGTTCTGCATAATTTAAAAAGAAATCGTAACTCATACACATTTTGAGGCAAATTTTAAAACATCTTATAGGGCAAGCTTTGTTCTAATAATGAGAACTCCTGTTGGTATGCTAGCTTCTACGTACCCAGGCCATTAGGTCTCTTCGTTAGCAAATATAGTTATTTCCTCCGTTTCTGCTTTATTCAACTTTTCGTATCCATCTTCTAGCGTAAAGATCCGTTTTCTCAAAAACTGTTGAAGATAGCCTAATTAACGTTTAGCTTGATAAAGCCGATACACAGGTTCTATCGAGGATCTATTTTGATGTTAAAAAAAACAATTTGTTTTATGTTTTAAAAATAAGTTAGCTGAGAACTATTACTCCAACAAGTAACTATAGCTACTACAAAATGTGCAAGGAAACCATTTACAGCAATATTTATCTCCGCTAATGGGTACAGAAGAATAAGCTTATATGAGAGTGGTAGCTAATAGAAGAGTGATTAGGGACGCTGAGAGGTGAATTCAACACATTTACTTGATTACGTACTTGGAGTAGCTACTGTATTCTATCAAAACTTCGATATCAGATTAGAAGTACACGTCTTTAAACTCCCTGACTAAAACAAGCATTTTAGAAGAAAAGTGTGTTTGTGTGTGTGTGTGTGTGTGTGTGTGAGAGAGAGAGAGAGAGAGAGAGAGGGGGGGGGGGTAGGTAGAGAGAGAGGCAGAGAAGCAAGGAGTATAAACCTCCAAAAAGTTTGGTTTAAAATTAAACTCGGTATTTCAGTTTAGTATCATACACGGATATGACAAGACGATTAAAAAGGATCCCTTTTCCCAAACACTTTTTGGGAAACTTTTGGTTTAGTTAAAATGATTAAATTACCATATGCTTTAGATATTTTTATAAGAAATGAAATATATATCCCAAATATTCTCGCAATAGCCTTTGAAATTCATTTCATTCTGCATGACTCCTGCATAGCTAGTAAACTGTAAGAAATAAAAAAATCTTACTGTTAAGTTTAATCATTTTAAATCACACAGTTTATGAGAAATATATACTTGTTTAACTTAATTGCTGAGATATTCCTTATTGGTTTGCATTTAGCAGTACCTATACTTTCCTAAAATGGAAACCCAATATTATTTACCTATTTATCTAGTAATTAATTAATTAATAAGTAAATAAGTTTGTTTATTCATTCATTCAATTATATTTTATTTATTTATTTTTACTCTCGTAATGGAGGGAGAACGGGATTTCAAAACCTCCAGTTTTTCAAACATTTGATTATTATTTACGCTTACTTTGTTCCTCCATTCCCATGATACCTCCAAGGAAATTTGTATGTAATAAAACTTCTTAGAACATCAATTTTTAAACAATCAGGCAGTGTAACGCACCAGTCTTTTCATATCGGTGTATGGTGCTCGAGAGTGTCTGTTTAAATCACTAGTCCTGAATATTCCAAGGATGTTCCTATTTCATACGATGTAATTAAAGCATTGGTAACAGGTAGTGAGAGTAGTCACTGCTGCACACATGTGTATTTTATATATTGCCTCGATTGTTTCTATAGTATGTAGGAGACATATTGTATTCCATCCAGTATTAGGTGATAATATTTTTCCGAAAAGAAAATTTTGCGCTTCCTTAAACTCAAAAAATATTATTAAGAGAAAAGCCCGTGTGTGTGAACAGCGTAACTCAAAAACCAAAGAGCTGTTAGACACCAAACATGGTATTTAATTGGGCATCCTCAACGGATACAAGATTTTCAAGAAAATCTTCCACCCCAAAGTACCCTTTAGATGGAATAATTTTCCAACGGTTGTCAAAAATGGCTTTTGGCGACTTTAATTAAAATGTATATTTCATTTTCTCAAAAACGAAATGTGAATCTTGAATTTTCTCGAGAAAATCCAAAGAGTTTTCTTCATTCTAAGTGGCCTTTCCTAACTAGAAGGACATTATAAATAAAACAAAAAACTTAACTCCTAACAAATGTAAATTTCTTTAAATAAGGCAATTTATGCGTTTTGTGCAGTTAAACATTTCGACGTATTCCTTGATTTGTTTGGATTTTAAAATGATTATATTTTCTCAAATGGAAGTAATTTGCTGGAATTTCGAAGGCATCATATACTGACCCGCTCCTGATATATTTAATATCGCTTAAGCCTAATTGGTTTCCATACTCCTATTGTACCTACAAGGAAATATGCAATAAAATAATTTTGCAAATGCCTTTTGCCATAAAAAGTGGAAAGAAGAATAAGAATTTGTAAGAATAGTTTGTACAAAAGTGAGTAGGCGAGGTCATTTGATTGCAACACTTCAGAAATTTTAATTCTTTGTGTTCCGTTTTAGAATAGCTTTATGATAACTTTCCAATATTGATATTTAGAAGCCATAAGACAACATGTGATCAGTTTGCGCACCATAGATTGGGGGCGATTTTCAATAACAGGGAAGTTAAAAAATATCTGGCACTTTCTCGAGAACTCTTAACTTTTGAGTGGTATAGGATAAAGTCTTATGGATTAGAGCGTGGGCTATAGAGTTTCGAAAATCAATGGCGTACAATGCAGCGGGAACACAATGGGACGTTCCGGACAGCCTACCCCTGAAGCTTTTAAAACTTCCATTAGTGGTGAGCACAGCGAAACAAACATTCAATTGTTGGGGCTGATTGCTGTGATTGATTAGACAAACAGGGGGTGAGATCCTTTGTCTCATTATGGCTCGGTGTTTAGCACTTCTTTTGTGTGCAAACAAGAATCGATCTCTAGTACTTCTGGCAATTCTTAATACTTACTTGGTTAAAATTTAAACTTTTGCGTTCATCTGACCTCTACGCATTCTGCTACAAACTATTAAAATCTTATTTTTCTCCGAGGTGAAATTTCATCGTACATAAGGTCTAAGGAAAAATAAATCAGGAAGTCCGATTCAGAAAAGTTCGGAGGTATTTACTAACTCTGCGTTCACAAAACATGACTTAATGCCGCTCTATATTAATTCAAGGCTATGCAGTAGGTATACAATTCCTTCAATTGGCTGTTTGCAAGGTAATGGAGTGATAATATCATAATTTTATCCACCTGTGTTCCCATCTTGAAATATGTAATATTTTTAATTTAATTTTTCAAGTTTCTCTGTGTATACATGAGCTATCCATTCATTTCAAGACATTTGCACATAAAAGTACAAATAAGTTACTCTTTTCTTTTTCAGCAACAGGGTTATATTACTAATAATTCTAAACTTAAAAGCTAAAACAAAATATTTAAGTGACTTTATGTTGGATGTGCAACTCTCTACCTCATTTTTCTGTTATAAACTGCACACACGTCATAGCCTTTTTTTAATTTACACGAAATTGCTTACAGTTCAAGTTTCACCTAGAAGTTTATTACGGTATATTTGCAGTTTTTATACGGTAGAAAACAAAGCACACGTGAAGACGAAGCTTCTAGGATATTTTTCAAGTTAGTGAATATTGCAGGACACCCTGTGTCACAGACTGCAAAAACACTTGAGGTACCTTAATCTACGTCTATGAGGTGGGTGCAGTTATCCAAGAAATGTTCGGGTTGGAAACGTTTACCCATTCCTCAGCAGGACATTCCACTTCTTGGAAGAGGCAGACAGGAATCCGTTCCAGCGTGTGCCCACAATTAGAAGTAATCTAATTTCTCTGGGTCAAACTGCAAAGCCTTATCTCGCTTGACTACAGCAGGGCTCTTTGTTCGATCGGCAGCTAAGAACAGAATCTTACAGACGATTACAGATTATGTCGCCTAACAGTCGCATAAGAAAATGTCAACTCTAACTGGAATAGGGCTACATTCACAGAGGAGGTAGCGCTTTCATCTACAAATGGAGGGGAAATAATTGCTACCACCCCAAAGGAGATCGTTCTGAGCAAAATACCTGCCACAAATAGGTCACCGTGGTCGCGTATCTCTGTCGTGTTTGGGGGTGAATGTCACATAACGGTGTGCTGCGGCTCCTTACTTTCACGCAAATATTCGCTAATATCAATACAATTTTAAAATATAATGGCTCCTTCTCTAAGAACTATGTATCCCGAATTCCAGCAGATAATCATCCTGTCCAGAAAAGACAGAACTGTTCAGGATGCTTTTCGCAAAAGCAATATATCACAGTGATTGATAGGGCTCCTCGCTTATAATATTTAAATACTATTGAAAATATGTGGACAGCGGTGAAAAGAGCTTAGATTTAAATTGACCTACAAACAGCACAAGATTCTCTGGGATCGTATACAGGATGCTCGGAAGAAAGCATATTCTCATGGAATTTTGAGTCATATGCCATAATCAGTGTCTCCTAGAAAGTGCGCCCCAATAGAATTAGAGGGCTTATTTTCTATTTCTATTTCCTCTTTTATTTAGGAATGAATTACTCACTCCTTTTTTCCAATCTGGTTTGGAAACGAAAATGGGAGAAGTTTTCTTTCATGTGTTAGCATAAATGCTTGAAATCAGATACGCTTTCGAAACTGAAAATTATATTAAGATGGGTAAACATAATAAACTTTGTGCATTCTTACGCACAATAAAATAAAGTTATCTTTTGGGATACGAACCTCGTTGGATATAATTACTACGCAACTGTTCTTAAACTGCACGGCTGTCAACGCAGGTTCAGTAGCTGCGACTCAATATGTAACGTTACCACTGAACGAAGTTAAAGGCACGCGTCCGAAGACACCATTGTGAACTAACCACGGAAACGATTTGGGTCTCGAGAAATATACGCATCGAGAGCCTGAAATGCTTTTTTGGGGGAGGGGGAGGACGTAGGAAATACATATTTATTTGAAGATGTAAGACTTCAATAGGAAAATGATTTTAAAACGGATAACGTTATATCCCTTTTAAAATCTATCGCTGAAGTTCCTTGAATGCCTATGTAGACTTTTGCTTAACATCCTAATACTAATGCAAATACAAGTCTGGGGTTCAATTCCCGATGGAGATGGGACTTTTTTTAACTAGCATTGTTACCCATTCTTCCTTACAGACTGGAGATGTGAGTGGGGGAATAAAGAAGAGTGTGTGTCTGCGTGTGTGTTTCTGTTTGTGTTGGTTTAATAGAAATGTGACAGTTTGATGTTAGTTCGTTTTAGACACACACAGACCAAAGCTTTAAAATAATAAATATAAGAAATTTCATGCTAGAGAGAAAACGAAAAGTATACTTATCTGTAGTTTCATTCACATTACTCACTACCCGTGCTCTTAAAATGTACGTATTATTACACAAGGTTCTTCTTTTTACTTCATTTTAATCGAAAAAATGTACAAGTGGAATAAAGGAGGCTTTAGCCTTAGATACATCGCTACATGATGGCTATGAAACTCCAAACTGTTTCCTCAACCAAGAAAAAGTAGCGACCTCCAGCTGAAAAAGTTTAAGTCTTGAAAGTACAAAACAACAGTGAGCGTCTCAAAAATGATCCCATGAACTATTTAACGCAAATTTTATACTTACGGAATCTACATTCTATCTGAGGTAAGAATTCGTCTATTTCCTATCATTTACTAGTTGTGAAAGTAGGATAGCATAGAACTCTACGAAAGGGATTTGGTAAGTCTACCAGACTGATGTTTTGTACCTACACCACAAGTGGGACACCCCCGGGAGTAAGGATGAGGTGAGAGGAGACAGAGGGCGACCGATCCCAAGGAGTCACGACGGTGAATAGGGCAGGGTCCCTTAGATTTACTAGCTTGAAACACCCAGGCAGTCCACTAAAACCCCTATCCCTTCTACTGTGACCCCAAAACAATCCGCAGTACGGCTTGGAGACCGCAGGTCACTGCTGGGAATACTCCCGGCAGGCTTACACCAACAGTATCCTACAGACAGCGTTCATGAAACGGCCCACGAGGCCGGCTCGGAAACCGGAGACTGTCCCATCGCAGGACGAAGTGGTGTACCAGGAACATGTCATCCTGCTATGCAGCACCAAGACACCCGGTGACACTTATACCTGAATGAGACCACCAGACGAGAGATAATATGAAATGATAATTGAGATGAAATGGAGTTACGGGGAATTCGGGGGATATAATTAACCTACCCAGCATTCACTTGGCGACCCAGAAAATCCCCCGAAAGAACCATGGGTCAGGTTGTCTGGACAAAGGAATTGAACACAGACCTCTAGAATGCGTGTCACAGAGGAAACCAGCTGAGCTATCCCGCGCGGTTTTGAAGGTAACTCAGAATGAGGACGTTTTCAGAAGCTATTTGCAGAAAATTTCTAATATACACCTTATTTATCCTGAAATTTCTTAAACTTTGAATCTAATAAAGGTCGATATTCATGTTTGAGAAAATAAGCAACAAACACTTTTCATTGCAGAATGTAGTTTACGTTCAGAGGATTTTCTTGATATCGTTGAAAAGCGCTAAACTGAAATATTACAACTTTCGTTTTGTATTCTGCTGCTTAAGATACCTAGCTACGCAGACATATGTGCACACACAACCTCTTCTGAAAATTATCTTTTGGGGTGGGACTTAGTGCATATCAGAACATATATTTCTGGTGAAATCTCTATAGCAAATTTTCTTGTAAAATTCAATAATCTTTGTATCATTATTTAGTACTATTGCCACAGCAGACAATTGGTAGAGAAAATAAAAAAAGTATTTTGTGTTTCATTGTTTTAGAAGTGCAATATTAAACTTAACCCTTTCATTTACCTCTTTTCAAGGACCCACTTGACAGAGAGAGGGAGAGGGAGAGAGAGAAAGAGAGAGAAAGAGTGAGAGAGGGATAAAGGCGAGTAGAAAGGATTGGAATGGGAAAGAGCGGAGTATCGAAGAAAAGGATGAATTGCAAATACTAAATATACAAGCATTCTTTCGGTCAATGACAGAATTAATTACAGAAGCGTCTCTATAGATATTAAGACAAACGAATTCTAATTACCAGGCATTCCTTGAGGTGCTTCTGGGAAATAAGTGTACGAGATATAAATCTTTCAACGACGTTTGGGAAATTAAACTGAACATTCGCGTAAGGTTAGACAATTTATTGTAAACTCCAAACTTCAATTAACCGAAACACTTTACTTTCTCTATTTCTGGCCTGTTCTATACAGGAACTGCAACCAAAAGTTCGATATCAAGTTCATATACGTTTCGAATACTCTTAGATTTACGAATAAGAACGTTTAGAAATAGGAAGTCTGTCTGTCGCTTTCTCCTTTTGTCTATGTATCTGTGAATAGCAAATTCAAAATTAAATCTCCGATACACACCAAGTTCAGCACCTTACACGGATATTCCAATAAGATCTGACAACATATACTAAGCTTTGGGCATAATTTCATTACTTTTAGCTACTTTTTTCGAAAATAACTGTAGATATTAGTAGATATACTCTGTTTCTGATATATTTTATGGCACATGTATGGTTTCTCTTGCATTTTCTGTGAATAACCAATGAAGACCTCTTCATCCTGAGTGACCTTTGTGTAACAGGTAAACCGCAGGATACAGACTAGAACTTAGTACACATAATATTTAAGTCCCCTTAAGACACAATAATTGTCAATGTGCTGTGGCATTACCCATTTAGGATATATTCTTTGCTTTTGGCTTGAATTTTGAGATAATCATTTCAAGTAATAAGTTGCTGTTTTGAAATTAATTGTTCTTTCACACTGGCCGTGTGTAGGCTAAAGTATGGAAAGATGATGTCATGTCGTCACGTTGGCCATAGCAGCTCAAGGTTTAGAGCGGCTGGATGGCAACCAAAAGATCCGTGATGCAAATCCCGGCTATGGCATTGAATTTTTCAGTCTGACTCTATCTTTCCAATTTGCAGTTTGTTTCTTCTCGCGTTCATGGCAAAAGCTCCAAATTTAAAAGTCTGCTACAACTTTATCCTGCGGCACTCTTCTTGTACCTGCAAATGTACTGAAAATGTATCTCTAGTAATATTTATAGATAAGAGTAAGAGCTAAAAATTCCTTGTAGAAGAGAGATTAGAGAAATTTTTGCTACTGTTAGACATTCGAATTTTTTAAATTGAGGTTGCATTTAGTTTTCTTCTTCAGTGGATCATAACTTACCTATCAATCAAAAGCTCAGTCCCTTTACTACCTTAGAACACGTAGGGGATTTCGAGGTGGTTAGAGAAACAATGCGATATAATTTTCCCTGCTTTTGCTTCTGACAACATGACAAGCACCAGGTAACAGGTAAAGTTGTCAAACAATATCGCTTATACAGTTAGAGCTTCATAACCAGAATGATACTGATTAATAATTACATATACAACAGAACAATGTGTTATTCCTGACAGATAAAAACAAAACAGCGGGATATTCTATAGTAACCACTAGATGTAGCAATAAAGGTGACTTGGGATTACATTTGAAATTTCTCTGTTTCTCTCTCTGGTCAGCAGTCGGTCTGAATTACATTTCCATGTTCTTTATGAAGCCGTCTTCCTCTACTTCACGATGCTCTTTCAATTTGTAGCGATTTTTATCTGCTTCACACTTAGTAGAGACCTATCTCAGGGTATGCGTGGGTATGGGATCAAAGAAAGGATGACACCGACTATGACTTTGAAAGATTTAATAATGAGTATTTGCTTTTTTTTGCGTCCTCCAACGTTAAGTCATATCGGATGATGAATGGAGTGGGTGAAATGATGCTCAAATGATTCCAGGGTCCACAGAGCTTAGAGTTACCCGACATTCGTCTTTCAGGATAAGGGAAAACCCCGGAAAAACCTTATCCAGGTAACTCACCCTGACCGAGATTCGAACTCGGGACCTCTTGAACGTGAGGCAGACACACTACCACCACGCTACCAAAGCGGGCGAGTAGTTGCTTTACCGGAGAAGTTACCGGCCAATGGAAACTAAAATATAAATATCCGGAGTTAACTCGTTTGAATCCTATACCATGCGACAACAGGAGGTTCTAACCTTGAGACAAGAATGACGCTGTCTTGTTCTACCAGCGACCCGAGCAGAACTGTCCAAAATTCTGGCAAGAATGTCCTACACAGCTTCACTATTCTCCTAATCCCCTCCCGTTTTCCTAATGACTCTAAGTCCCCCACTACTAGCTTTCAATACGATGATGCCATTTTATTTCTACATTTCTTAAATTTACTTATTTCCTACAATGAGCTCGTACATAAATATCTAAGAAATACTCTCACATATTTCAAGTATTCCAAGCTAGCCTGCCATAACTAATCGGGCAACTTTATATGGTGCAAACGAGCGGGATGGCTCAAGCGGTTTCGTCTGTGGCCCGCATTCGGGAAGCTCGGATTTGAGTCCCGTGACTGACCTACCTGACCCATAGGTTTTCTCGAGGGTTTTCACGGGTCGCTAGGCGAATGCAAAAGTTAATTAT
This sequence comes from Mantis religiosa, assembly GCA_030765055.1. Classification (NCBI taxonomy): domain Eukaryota; kingdom Metazoa; phylum Arthropoda; class Insecta; order Mantodea; family Mantidae; genus Mantis; species Mantis religiosa. The sequence continues at coordinate 2,361,838 of JAUKNK010000108.1, read as the reverse complement.
ATCTCCTGAATTCACTGTCCCTCCATTTCATCTCTATTATTTCACATCATCTCTCATCTGGTGGTCTCTTACAGGGTAGAAGTGTCGGTGGGTGTCTCGGCGCTGTCATTACTCTTTGGGTGGGCCACTTCCTGGCTCCTCTCTCCACATCCTTCCTCCCAGTGATGCCCCACTTGGGACATAGGTAGAAAAAAACCGCAGGTTTCTGTGCCGAATCCCCTCTGTAGTAATCCTAAACCTAATTACATAGGCCTTACCCTCATGCTATCGAACCCACCCGACCACTTCTAAGAATTGGCCTGAAAACCAGCCGTTACTAATTACCGTACTTAATGTCATTTTACCGCTAGTCAAACTATACTCAAATCTGTTACCAAACCTAGAACCCCATAACCTTTAACACAAATGCACAAACATTCACATTTACTTTTGTGCTAGGTGGATATTAATTTATTAAACTGATCCATAATTTCTAATTCATTTACCATTTAAAATTCGAAAACAAATTGTCACCGATCACATTGATGTAGAGCTGCGTATAGCCAGTGCCGGGTGCGCGTGGGTAGGATAGAAAGAGACAGATACTGGCGCACAGAGCTGGACGCTTGCCGAGAGAGAGAGTAAGAAACAGAGAGAAAGAGACAGAGAGATGTCTGGATAGTTTCGTCTTTCTGTCGCCACCACGAATTTTCTCGGAGGTTTACTGCGATCTAGACCAGTGATTGAATATATATAAGCGGCAAGTGTGAGAAGTCACTTGGGACTAATCAGCAGCTTCCTCAAACGGGTCGAGGGGAAGCTATCCTCTGTCAAATCCATAGCGGCTGGAGTCCCGGAAGACTGTCTCCGCTACTCTTCGCCGCCGACATGTCTGACTTACCAACGGAACCTCTCACTGTTATGTGTCAGTACGCCGACGACGTCCTCATACTGGCACAGAACAAGAAATTCCGCCATTGTCTCCCTCCCCTATAGCGACAGCTCCACGCCATTGGCAGGTGGAGTGACAAGTGGAGGACGGCCATCTGCCCGACCATCATCCGGTCTGGCGACCGGAAGGTAACCTGCGTTTGCGGCGGAGAAGAATCTCCTGGGTTCGATCCGCCAAATACCTGGGAATCCAACTGGACCACGGCCTCACTTTCACTCCGCATGTCAATGCAATGGTCGGCCTCAACCACGCTGCGCTAAGGCAACTTTACCCAATTTTCCGCTCAACAATGCCCATCAGACTTAAACCACGAGTGTATCGTGCGATCGTTCCGCCTCAGATCCTGTGTGGATGTAAGGTCTGGGGTTCGGTGGCTCATACCACCCTCTGTAGGCTGCATGCCGTGCAGAAGAGGGCTTTAAAAGTGATCTACGGTACCGGCCGCAAATTCCCATTACACTTCCTACACGCCCAGACCGGCATACCCTACGTTGAGGACGTCGTGCGTGAACAAAAGCGCACGTTGTATGCCGAGATTACTCCTCACTCAAAACACACTGGGTAAATATGACCACCGTCTCCCCATGAGACGGAGGAGCTACCGCCTCCCCAAAGATGCCCTTGGGTGGTAAAGTCTGCCTCTGCTTCATTCCCAAACACCACCAAGTTACGACGTACCGTGCCTGGTCGTGGCTGGAAGAGCGACACCTGCAGCTGCGCCCGAGAGCGTGCGGCCGACCTGGACGCATCAACTCCTAAAAACCGAATTCCATCTGGCCTCTCGCTTCTGGTTCGACCCTCTGCTTGACGGATCGCCAGCAACCCGGGCGAACCTGTTCTTGGCTCTTGGCTCTTGGCGGAACAGTCACTTGCAGTTTTGCAGTGATTTGGGTTGTGTGCTGAACCGCAGTGGCGTTTTTCGTTTGTTTACGTATGGCGGCGAACGAGACGACATTGAAGACTGCTGTTTGTGAATGTTACCTAATTTTGCTGCTGCCAATTTTGCAAGAAGCGTATTTTTATTGCAACAAAAAGTGTTTTACGTTTCTGCAAACAAGACTTTTGTTTCCACCAACCCATGAGGTCACAATATGAATAATTTCACGATGCCCTAACGTTTGGTTATGCTAAATACACATTTTGAGGCTCCTCAAACACTGAAGAATTATTTTGGAAAAAAAAAAAAATCTGCATGTGTATGTATGTGTGTATCCATGACTGTGAAGGGTACTTCTCGAAAGCTGTAACTCCTGTATACCATTTTAACTTGGAATTTAAGTTTGCGACACGAAGATTTTTCAACAGTCCTTCCCTCTTAAACTACCCTTTCCACGGACAGAAAGTTTGTTTTTATTTTCTTAAACAAAGTTAAAGCGATTTTGATTAAAATAACATGTATTTTCATTACTGAAAACATATATACACTGAACTGTCTCTAATGTCGTCTAACATGCACTTCATCGTGAAAGACTTTTGTGCATTTATATACTGTAAGGCAGAGGTAAAATATTACTTCAAAAACCATTTAGCACATAATTTGTACACAAAAATATTGGTGACGTTGGTCATTTCCAACAGATTTCATGTTTTTTTAATAGTTTCAAATAGTTCTACATTTTTCAAACGCATTCTTTGTTTTTCATGGTCTGTATAGAACTCCGAATTTCAAAAACCTCAGTGGTCTGCTTTGTACGAATTTGACTAATGCTTTAGATTTTTTTTTTCATTTAACTGCGGCGGTCATTTCGGCGGTCATTTTTCTTTTTAATATATCGAAGGTGTGAACTCCTAATCGTTGGGTTCTATCATTAGATCACGCATACATTCACACTCTCATTCATACTTCCAGACTTTGGGGAAGATGGGAATCATCGTGGCTGGAGAAAAATTCCCACCCCCCAGCCGGGAATAAAACCCGGGACTCCCAGCGTGGTAGGCAGGTGCTCTACCGACTGAGCTACGGGGCCAGCCCACTTTGGCTTATTGTATACTTAAATCTACAACTAGATGTCTAATCAAATTTTATCTCAGTTAATAAGAAGTATGCAGAGGGTTAAGGTTTCGTAAGAATAGTTGATAAGAATGAATAGCAAAAGTCATGCGAAAGTCGCACACAAGATTCTTCTGATGATAAGTTGCTATTCGTTTCTCTCCCGTAGTCGTGAGATTTCATTGTCATTACTCAGCAACATGATGACCCGGTATCACTTGAACTGTGTCTATATACCTATACATATAGTAATACAATTAGGAAGCCCGCACAGTTATACTTTATTCCAGCAAGGATTTTGTTCTGTTTAAACAAAAACCGGTGCTATCTTTCACACGGTTTATCACATAGCTTACACAGGCAATCCGTTAATGTGTCATAATAGTTCTACTTTCTGTAGAACTTGTGATGATATCCATACTCTGTCAGTTTGTTACTATACTACGTATTTTATTGTTTTGTTCAGTTAACTTCCCTCTGTCACGTAAACCTCTTCCGGCATTTCTTGTCTCTTCTGGTGACTTAACTCCTTTAGTGTAACTGCTTCTTTAATGGCTAATAGCAGAAACTTTGTGCGTAGGCTCACACTAGGAAAGTTTTACGTGGCAACCCACATGCAAGTCTAGTCGTACTTTTTCTATATGTCATGGAAATTTAGGTATGCTAAACACTATTTGTAAGTGCCATTGAGGAAGTTCAGTGTCCGCATGGCGTCATGAGAACGTCTCTAAATAAAGTGGATGTAAAAATGGCCTCAATCTTTAAAATACTTTTATTCCTAAAATTTTACGTGAAGTTTTGAATGCCCAAATACTTTGTAAAATAAACATACAGTTATAACCTCAGAGTGACTGAGGTTAGAGGTAAGTTATGAAGAAGAAATTGTAGAACTGTATAATTGAAAGGGGTAGTAAAAAAGACTACCTAAAGGTATTTTCTCTACTTTCACTACAATATGTAAAGCAGAGATTTATAAGGACTAAAACGCTATCTGTAACCAAATACTATTCAGAAAACGTGTTAAGCTACCAAATCCGCGCTTCTTTAAATGGAAAACTGTATAAAATGCAGTAAAACGTGAAGGAATCTGGGAAGTGGAAGCGTCCATGTCATACGCTTTTCTTTATGAAAACTAATGTGATTATTGCTGTTTCAGAATATAGATGCATGTATGCAGTGGCTATTTAAATCCCTTATATGGAATATATTGGTTTTTAAATTTGTTTTATGAAAACTGAATTTATTGAATTTGTTACTCTTATGCCCGATTTCAGGAACAGATGTTAAGATTTAACACGAGTTTAGCAATAGTGAAAACAAAATTTGCATTTCAACAACAAGATTTAGCTTAGCACACCTGTTAAATCTCTTGTTAAACTAACAAGCTTAGTTTCTGTTGTTAAGTCCTTAACAATTGCAAATAGTCAAGATGGAGGGCGTGAACGCAGCTGTGATGTCCATTTGCTATATTTAAAACCATCTAAACGGCATTCCTAATAGAGCTTGGCCTATCAGGAGAAATAATTTTGAGGAGCTATCAGAAAAAAAGTTTTTACAGAGGTATAGACTGTTAAAACAAGTTGCTATGGTTAGTGCGGAAGAACAAGAGAGGTTAGAACATGTATTGAAAGGTATATGCCGATCTTGCCATTGCTTCCAGTGTCAATAAATTTGCGATTTTATAATTCACTGAATTATGTGGATAATACATTGGCCACCTCCCGTCTTGAAACGTTTAAGATACTCATCACTTGTCCTTCTTCGCACCGCGTTTTAAATTTACGTAATACTGGTGAAATTGTTTTGTGCTTGCAGTTGTGACACATGCATTTGAATTAAATTCGTTTCCAATTATTTCCCACGTTACATCTTTGTCTTTTACATTTACCGCATCCGTCCTCTTATTTTACACGATATCCTTACAATTCGTCACCAATTCAATTAGCAATTATTTCTCCATGGATGAGAAATTTGTCTCATGGCATTTGTTTACGATTTTGTGTAGCCACCATATTTTCAGCTGTGTGCAGACGGAAATGAAGACAAACATTTTCAGAAAACAGGTTGGTGAAAAGCAAGAAATTTAACAGTTGTGTTAGCGCTGTGAAAATTGTTATGTTACATTTTTTAAGGTCGATTTTAACTTATGTTGGTGAAATCCGGAATTCATCATGTATCTTGAAAACGTAGGTGGTAAATGTCATTTCCTCTGTCTTCAACTCAGTGGTGCGTACTAGTCAATTAGGAGACAGCTGATGAATGTATAGAGTTCATAAAATTGGGTGATACTTGTCAAGGTAAATTTCAATTAAAATTATCTTAAAATACGTTTCACTGATGGAATTTGTTTCTTTCTTTACAGAATCTAAAAACTACAATGCTTATTTTGAATAAATTAATTAGGAATGTACATATTTCTCACTTGATAAATTTCTGAATGTTTAAAAGTTCGTATTTAAGTGTTAAGTAGACATTTTAATTCGATTTAGTAGAGTAGATGTAGACTCATGCACAGTTAGATAATACAGCTATATGTTATGGTTGATGGCTCAGACTGTTTATCGTGGCTTTGGCAGGACGTGGTTTCGGCTTTGGTTAGCATGCGGTTGGTTAGAGAGATTAAATTAAAATATAACAATCTAAAGTTACTACATGTAGTTTAAGGGTAAGTAATAGATTTATTCTTATTCATTACACTAAGGTCCACTAATTTTTACACAATTCATTAAAGACGCTCAACTGCTTTTGTCAATTATTTCTTTCCCTTTTCACTAATGACTTACTCGAAAATTGCTTAAGGCAATTCATATATAATTGTATTTTTGATGCAGTGGTCGTGATAATATAATGCCGTTATATATTAGATATACAATAACAACAGAATATCTGTAAAATGTTGTACTTCAATAAGCAAAAACAATAGCATGAAAATCGTAAGTTAATTGTCAGTAAAACAAAAAACAAACAAAAATACTAGGAACATGTCATATGCTTTTAGGATAGAACTATAGTGCTTGTCAAATGCGCCAATTTTGCTACCAAGGGAATCAGACACTACTGTTAATTAAGCGCTGCCACTTCGTTAACCCCACTCTTTTCATATTTCCCTCTCACTTGCAGACTGTCCAGCGCAAGGTAATGTAAATACCCTGCGAGACACACTTGCTTTGCCCACACCACGAACTTTTGCCGTACGTTGCTGAGAATGTCTAAAATCGAATTGATTTCTCTCTTCTCGTTGCTATGCGTACACCCTAAACTTGTTTCGTGCCCTACTTTAAAATACCTACCGCTTTAACTAGCCACTAAATATCACTGGCTGAAGATTATATAGTTCATGCCTTTTTTTATTGCAACTGATTACTGGTATGATGTAACTAAATCATGAAGGCTAACATAATGTCCTCCTATGTGTCTCAGATATCTATGTATACCTGACGCTGTTCATGTGTAGCACTCTGCAGTCTGATTTTTAAAAGATGGTACGTGAAGGGTGGGGTAGTGCAGTGTTACCTAGCAGCAGATAGGAAGAAACGCTGATCCCCTTTCTTTACCCTCTCAACACTCGAAACAGAAACAAGGATTCGAGCTATCTCATCTCAACAAAAACATGCAGAGTTAATCTGTATTAGCCTGCTTTAATAAAACAAAAATAAGTTGCTGACATATTCGCTACGTTGTGCGCTCTTTTAAATAAATGTTATACTATGTAACTAATATTCCATACTTACCGTTATTGTTGCTATGCATCGTAAGTTGACAATCACACACTAGTGCGGCAAGTATTTCACCATAGCAACACATATAGGCGATTCACGTTCTAAAATCTAACATTCATCTTCAAATATATTTATTAATAATTTAATTAATATCGTAACTACTAAAATTCAGATTGATATAAATACACATAGTGCAAAAAATACACTTGTGGTAAGCACATAGCGGAATCTTGGCGCAAGCGTTTCGTTTTTTCAAACCGTTCCTCGTTCCGTGTACATTTGTATCGCAATATACTATTACTAACGACTTTGTCAATTGCCATGTTCACATCAACGCCGCCGATATGTCGAAATTTTGACCCACAGTAATTCTTTAACATGCAAGCATATCTACTGACATTCTGCAGTCTTTGTTGAAAGGATTAAGCAGTTCACTGATAAGGAACAAACTCTCGTCTTCCGGTTCAAAGAATTCCTTAAGAGATCAGAGAAATTCTCTAGTTTGACTATGCAACGTAACACCCCAAAGGCCGCGCCGTGGCTCAGTGGTTAGACTGCTTGGCTCTCATCAAGGCGGCCCGGGTTCGATCCCAGGTGACCGCAAAGTGAGATTTGTGGTGGACAACATGGCGCTGGGGCAGGTTTTCTCCTGGATCTTCGGTTTCCCCCGCCATCTCATTCCACCGGTGCTCCATCATCTCGTGTATCATCAGTGTCATCGCCTGCGGCGCCGTATGTAGTAAAAGCGGGCGTTAAACACTACACATTTCATTTTTTAACGTAACACTCCAACCGTAGGCTGATCTTTGCCTCGGGTAATGAATCGTAGGTCTACCTCTAATCCTACCGCCACTACCTCTTGCTTCCATAACAACGTATTTTAATTGTGTTTTCACAAAGTAAACTAACAATACACAACGCAACTGAACACAAGCAAATTTGGTTTCTCGCACACAACTAGCGATAACAGAGCTGAGGAGTACATGATTCACCAGTGTAACCAATCCGGTAACCTTTGTTTACGTTTATATAGCAACGATCTTCCCCTCCTACCCCTCGCGTCACTTGCTTGATGACCTTCACGTATCTTCTTTTAAAAATCAGACCGTTGATATCAGAGTAAAAAAGCTGTTGGCACTCACCTTGTACAACTTAAAGAAGAAAGAAATTCTGGTGATTGTTCTATATAATTCCTTCAGCACAAACCTGACAATAGTTTTACATTAGAGTACTTTAAATGCATTTGTGTTGTAAAACTATTTGTAGTAATAAATACAGATGTTACGGTTGTGTTACTAACTTTACGCTCTACCTTTTCCTTGCTTAACTTCTACTAAATTATAATATTTGAACTGAACGTAAGTGGTATTAAATACACAGGGATTCACTTGAGGCGCAGCACTTCCGATTAGCGGGAGCACAAATTGGTTGACACGTCGTGGCACTCTGGCACAGAGACCGCCTTTGTAGCGTAGGTGTAGCGTGTCTGCCTCACGTTCAAGGGCTCCCGAGTTCCAATCTCAATCAGGATGAGTGATGTGGATAAGGTGTTTTCGGAAGTTTCCCTTATCCTGAAATGTAAGTGTGAGGTAACTCTAAGTTCTATGGACCCTGGGCATCTTTAAGCATAATTTCACCCATTATTCATCGTCCATATGACTTAACGTTGGAGTACGTTAAATTATATAGTAGGAGCTAGAGTTGAGTATAATTGAAATGAATTACAGCTACCGCGGTATTGACATTTCAGAGTTAATCAAGAAGTAATATTATAAACCAAGTAAGGAATTCTAGTTATGTTCAAACAAACAGTGGATAAAGAAAGCCAGGAAGATGGAGAAATGGCGTGGGCGTACATTTCTTTGTTTATTAAACCAAAAATTCGATGAGCATTATTGTTCCCTGGGGATAATCGCGAACTGGACCAGATCGTGGTGTTAAGCATTGGCCATAAACCCTACATCACTTCAATTATTTCATAAATGTGAAGCGTTACCATTTTATCGTTTTATTGCCTTTAATATTTTATTGTTTGTCTATGGCCACCGTTAATTCCCAGAGGCAGAGTGCAACGTATTTTAATTTTGTTTTGAATATTGCTCGTTGTTGACAATAATTAACTGCCCGTTTGAATGCTAAATATGATGAACTGCACCTGAACACAACTCGTGTCATACATATAATGCAAGGACTCTATTAACCTAATAACCATTATTTTTACTTCCTCTTTTTCGTATAGAAAATTGGGGGAGCGATGTGTTTCACCAAAAATTGAAATGAGACCTCCGCAGAAATATATTTGAAGCCTATTTTCCGTATGTGGTAGCGTGTCTGCCTCACGTTCAAGAGGTCCCGACTTCGAATCTCGGTCAAGGTAAGTTATCTGGATAAGGTCTCCTTTCACAGGAATTTCACTCATCCTGTAAGATTAATTCCCGGTGACTCTCAACTACGGAGTCTGAGCTCATTTGAGCATCATTTCACTCATTTCATTCATCGTCCAATATGACTTAACGTTGGAGTAGGTAAACTAGTAGGAAAGAAAAATATATTTGCATTAAAAAAATTAACATACTGCACGTGCGTGGTTGGTTGGATGGGGGTGTGAATAGCACAACTTAAATAGAAAATTTATGTTGAAGTTCAGCAATGCCAAAGATAAGATAAGAAGGTTTTCAGAAAAAACCCTCAAACCCTAGCTACCCTATACGTAGACAAGTTTTCGAAAATTTTGGGCTCCTCAAAAATAATTCTGAATTTTATAATCAAGTTCCGAAGATGTAACACATTTTAATGAGAAATCAAACGCACATCTTGATTTTGTGGTTATAGTCTCTGCAGTGCTTTGTAGTTCTCTTCATTCTGAATTTCATTTGCGTAAATGTGAACCAATAACAATGAATATCTGAAAGTAAATGAGATCTACAAATGAAAAGACGCAAGAAATAAGAAAATGTGTATGGTAAATTATTATGGAATACGTGGATCTCGTTAGATACATAAATTGTGTTCTTTATTTCAAATTGCGACTCTTTCGTTTTCACTTTCTTTGCTCCATGAGTACAATATATAAAAAAGGATTGTAACCTAGTAAAAATTTAATTCCAGCAATTCACCGGAAATCTACGAGTTTGACACTCCTTGAAATACAGAAAAGAAAAGAAACATAGTTTGTGTGTGCGGAGGAAAGTACGCCTGTCTGTTTGTGAATATCATAGGTAAAAAATCGGGTAAATAACAAACAAGTTTCTCAGGTTTGGTATCTTCCATGGATGCGATACTAATATTTTCAAAATGGTTCCCTATTCTGGCCCTTCATTTATAAGAACATGTTTGAAAAGTTGACTTTTGCAAAAGTATTTCTTTTTATTAAAGTATTATGAGACATTTTCATTACTAATGAGATGCACATCATGAGCTTTCTGCAAATAGTATCTAAAGCCCATTTCATTCTGAATGACTTTTGCTTAGCTGGAAAACTGAAGAGTTAAACGAGATTATATTACTCACAAATGTAAGTCTCGTCCTTTTTATAAGTCGACCTACTCCTTTTATTGGTTTGACTTTTCAAATACGTTTTACGACTGCGAAGGGGTTATTCTTCCTTCTTTCAGGATTTCAAAGCCATCACCTAACGAACCGCTCTTTAGATGTCTGACTAACGCAGGAGCCTACTGTATCCCTTATTATCATTGATTTCTAAGAATGTCTATCTCGATTTACGTAAAGTAAATAGAGGAATAAAAGTTCCTAAGGATAATTTGCACAATAATGATTTGGAAAAGTTAAGTGAGTGCAATGCATCCGGTTTCTGAAATTGCAGAATGCTGTAAAATACAGCGGGAGTTAAGGGAACGTGGAAGAAAAGAAATTGATACTTTCTGCTGCTGCTTAAAGTGGATTCCGTGATTTGATTGTTCCTCATACAGAATATGGGAACATATCTAATTGCGTGCCTGAACAAATAGATATGTACTAATTTGTAATGCAGATACTTCTAAAATTCCAGATAGTGAAAAATACTAATGAAGGCTGATACTATATGTTTTGTTTATTTATCATTACCGCTAAACCATTGTTCAGTGTGATCTGAAAACACGATAAAATGCTAACTAAATTAACTCAGAATAAAAAGATACTAAAATGCAATATAAATGTTTGAATATGAATACTGATTATTTGATTCTTCATTTCCTGTTCTTTTTGGGGTAGATGAATATTTTCAACTCTAACTTATTTGCCAATGACATTGAAGCATTGACTCTTAAGCTCAAGAACCCAATCATTGCTTAAGCAGTTGTGCAATGTATTTCGAATCTCACCTACAGTATGAGGTTGACATATATCTATGTAAATACAATTTTAAAGATAATGTAGGAAAATTGTGATAGAACAGATATGGCTGAACAAAATGTGGACGCTGATTGATAGCTTTATTAAAATTGCATGATATCAGTTAATTTAGTATATTTACTTTTTATTTTTATAATATTGCTTCAGCATTAGTCTATTTTCTGCCTTAGCCGTATCAGCTGTGTGTTGCTTTAACCTATATTAAATTTTAAAATGCACATCTCCCTTTACACATATTTAACTTTAAATCATTTATTTTCACATTAATACAATAGCAAAGTAAAAGTGTAATAAGAGTTTATCAGATTTTTATTTTTATTTCAAATGTAATAGAATGCTAGATTGCAACCAAATGAACGCTACAAAATGCTAAATATACACATCACACTACATATTTTTGATTTCAGAGTGCTAAATTGTCTACTATTATAATGATAGATTATGTGAATGGTCATAAACGAAAAGGATGAGATGTAACCATACACAGAGGTGACAGCATTAGATCCAAAATGTCTGGAAGATTGTATATATATTTAGCACACTTATAATGAAAATAAGTGTGGGTGAGGGATTGAGGTAGGTCGTTCGTACTTAACACTCAATCCCAGATAGAGCTGATTCATATAGGTACTATCTCTTATCTCCAAAGCAAAACGTAAAATGTTAAAGAAAATGGCCATCTAAATTGAGGACATAGGATGAGCAATCCTTAGCGGACCCTATTTGTTGGTTTGCGGCTCACGTGGAGGCTGGTTGTTGTGTCGGCGTTGCTGATGAAAGGAATTTCTCAGTAAAATTGTACGATTTGTTGACAAAGTTTTTCTAACACATAACATAAATAATTTAATAAAAATGAACTACTTCATATATTAAGCAAGGTTATGTTGTAATTATCTATCTTCGTTTTTCAAGCATTTATTGCACCTGCTTACGTATGTGCCCCGAGGGTCCCTCAAAACTGGCAGAAATTTCTTTAACTATGTGAGTGAGTGAGTGTGTGGTGTTTAAGGGCCCGTCGACAACAAGGTCACTTGGGCCCATTCTTTAACTATGTGATATTAAAATTCACCTATAATCTGTCTGTAAGATTTGTTTTGTAAACTTTCTTTTACAATGATCCCTCGCTATCCTGATTTAACCCTTGGTTGTTTTTCCCTGGAGGGGATATAAAAAGAGGGTTTGTAAAACAATTCTATGCACTTTATACATAGGAGTCAGAAAGTCCCGCCAAGGATTGTTTGCTCCGAATCAATGAGTTAAGGGCTAGTAAAAAAGATAAATTTCATAAAACTACTAAAAGTGTCTTATTTTTGCTCGTAAGAATATACTCGTAAAATAATATATCAGTTCTACTACACGTGGAATTTATTTCAAACCGATAGAACTGTGAGAGAGATTTGAATGTGGGGGGAACACGTAAACATGCGTGCCAGGGTTATTTTAGGTTATCCGAATCCGGAACTATTCAAGAGTCCGTTCACTTTCTTAAGGTTTAATTGACCAAATAAGTAGAATTAGGGAAATTCTGAATTCCAAGACTTATTTATAATGGCAGCCTTTAAAATTTGAGCAGATTTTAATTACAGTTTATTTGGGATTTGAAACCAAGTCTTGAATAAAGTTCGACTGGATAATATGATTACTTAATATCAATTAGTTGTGGGATGTTGCTCACGGTATCCTTAATAAGCTTTACTCTTCCAGAATTAACGGAAAGCAACTTTAAGGTATACATCCGGCTTTGACTTTCTACACACGCTTTCCCTGCCCCTTCTCCAACATAAGCAGCTTGTTTAATTTGATGTATTTTCTTACTAAAGCGTTATTTTAATCGATATTTATATGCAGTAGTATCTGCAAGAGCAAGCGAGGGCTCCAGCTAAAACTAATTTATGGTAATCCAGTCGTAAAAACAAATATAACCAGGAAAAGGAGCTTTAACAAAAAAGCATATGCAAAGGATATGTACATGCCTGCAAAAGATATAGTATCTGGATCCAGCATGGGGCTTATCTTGTCCAGTATTGTTACCATTACTCAAAAATTAAAGAGAGAATATGTTTTCCCTTTCTCTAATGCCCCAGTATTCTTGCAGGGTTGCAGAAACACTTTTTTTCAATAGAAGGGAAAGCATCGAGTAGTTCAAAACAACTGTAATTTCTCTTATCTTGGATTCAATGTATATGGGAGCATCACTGGCGCTACAAAGAAGCAGGTCACCAGATTACAGATACCCATAAGTATATTTACTAATCGAGCGAGATGGTGCCACCGTAAGCATGCGAATCGCATTAGGGAGGTCGCGTGTTTGATCCTCGTCTAGCAAGCATTCTAACTTGAATGCTTTTGTGGTTTCCCTTGTCACTTAGGCGAATGTTGGGGTCCTTACTGTGATTCTGTGACTTCCCTTCATTCCATTTCCTTAACTTTAAGATGCGCTCTCAGGCTTGTAGTGTATTGGAGTCAGACACGTGGCTCGGATCCTTGAGCATTGCAAACACTGTTCTCGGCGCTGGACGGCGTTGTTGGTCACTGTCCTCTCGTGGGGAGATATGCCTTTCGACTCCAATGTCGAGTGTTGGTGGGTGCTAGCGTCGAGATGAGGAACTCTCAGCACTTGTTATGGACTTCGTACATCTCTTTGGCCTGTCTTCCTGCAACTGGCATTCAGCGGTTTTCTCACATCATTCCTTTTTCCTGGAGTGTTCATCAAAATAGATCTCTGTGGAGGTCGTAGCATGCGAAGTGTCCCATTCTGTTACCTCCATTTTTTATTTTTTAAGCCAGGTAGGGCGTTCTTTTAGGGAGAGGCAGCGAATATTCTGCAGAGACAAAACTTGCTTCAAAGTTACCTAAATACACTTTATTAGTTTTGTCACCCTTACTTTGATACGCTTATATCTAAAGGCCGGAGACGTGCGCGTTTGTCCATAGATATAGTACAAATAGAATGTACTGTTATCGCTCGCGCATGTTAACAACTGCAGCTGGATACAGCTTGACCATGACAATCCTCTCTCTGCATCACAACTTGCAATCATATACTATGAATTCTGGAATTGCACTTAAACGCCTATACATACTGCGATTTATTGGCTATAATATCAATAAAATAGTTCTGTATATATACAGAGAGTAAATGGTAAATATTTTTTTTACTGCTGAACGTATTTCTGCATGGATCTCTTGGTTTTAATTTGTACATAAGTTGGAAGTAATGCACATGGTGCATTACACTGGTTTATAATGTACATTCGTAAATTATTAAATGTGAAATTGCAATTCCTATTACTGAAGCAGTTTTTAAACGGTGAAAAACTTCTTTTGACATCACACGATGTCAGAAGAGTAAATGTAGAGATCTCCACACTGTCGCCTGGAGTGACCTACTTCTTACTACTTTTCAGACCTTCACATGATAACCACTATTTTTGTTTAGAACTTTCTGGAATTTAGCTTTCATGTTTTCGGTACCTGGCACAAGAGGTCTTCTATTAATTAATTAATTAGCAAATACTTATATTATATTTATGCTCTTGGATATTTATAAAAGCCCATTTGTTCCTAATTGTTTAAAAGCTCTGGGCAACACTGCAAAATTGTTGGAGTGTTGAAGATTTTTAGATGCTTCATGCGATATAAGAGACCTCGCAGTTGCAAAATAGCATATAAACCTGCATCACAGAGCAATAAAACATTTACAATTTTACGTAATGCACCGCATAATATGTGACCGCCCATATCAAACTGTCTTGTAATTATTGGCCTTGGTGTCAGAGGAATGCGGGTGCCATATTACGAAGTATTGAAAAATTGGCTGGGACTCTGACACTTGCAAGGCAATGCTTCAATAGTTCGAACAGTAATAAGTTACTTGTTTCCGACGTTTGCTTATAGTGGCAGTTATTTGCACATACTCGTATTTTGATGGCCGTGCTGTACGTCTGACGTTATTCATATTCTGCCTTCAGCTAACCTGTATCGCATGCGAACGCACATTGCTCCGGCCTTTGCTTATAACCATCCATGAATTGAAGAAAATCCTGCGTTGTATTCACACGACTTTCTCTAAGCACTATTCAGGCCACGCGCTCACTGGCTGGTTAGACCGCACGACTCTCACTAAGCTGGCTCGCGTTTGGTCCCAGGCGACCTCAAAGTACTCTTTGTGCAGGAGAAGAAGGTAAGCTACAGGAATGTGTAACGAAATCACCTTTGCAGTCACCTCGCTGTTTATGCTTGCCTTCCGAGTATGACAAGGATGGAAGGTTTGTTTGAAATACAGAAGTGGTGTCCATAACTCTCCCATACACAATACCTATCGCTGCATTTACTGCAACAAACTTTAGATCTGGCAGCATGGGTGGCTCATATGCACTCTCTCACACTCATTTCCTAGTAAACAGATCCGATACTGGAGTAGATAAATAGTTCAAGCTCCTCTGGCTTTCATTCCCCTCTAGCTTTCTTGTCGTTGGCATTCAGTAAGATTTGCGGTCGCGAGGGGGGGTTTTCTCCGGAATCTCCGGTTTCCCCGCTATCTCATTCCATCGGTGCTCCATCTTTATCTCATGTATCATCCGTGCCCACCTCGGTAGCGTAGATGGTAGCGTGACTGCCTCACGTTCAAGAGGTCCCGAGTCCCAATCTCGGTTAGGGTGAGCTACTTGGATAAGGCTTTTATGGGGTTTTCCATTGTCCCGAAAGACGAATGTCAGGTAGCTCTAAGCTCCATGGACCCCCGACTCATTTGAGCATCATTTTATCCATTTCATTCATCGTCCGATATGACTTAACGTTGGAGGACGTAAGCTACAAAAAAAATGTATCATCGCATGCGGTGCCGCATAGTAAAAGCGCACGTTAAACGCTACACATTTCAGTTTTACTCACTGTTCTAGGAACTATTTCTACAAAAGTCTATCTGCTTCGTGTTTTTCGAAATAACCTTTTTTACGTGCACAACTGCACTACAACCTTTATGTTTAAGTAGCTGAAAGAAAAGTCAAATTTTCGAAGCAAATCGCTATGTAAATGGTTTGAGTGTCATATAAATGAAGGTTATACGATGAAGGAGACACTACGCTATTAACCCCCAGGAGAAAATGATGAGGTGAAGGAATCCAGATAGACCACAGAGTCGCGGGAAGCCCTAACTGTTCCTAGCTGTGGCACCGTGTTACTGTTAGGCCTATGGATAACTATGCCAGATAAATGTACTAGTTGATTAGTCGTCTTCCTCTACCATCAGTTATTGCCATTGAATTTTGATGATATGTGGATATTGGGATTGCGGATGTACTAGTTGGTAATTTTTAGGCACCGAATTTTTATGTACCAAAAAGCCTTTAAATATTTAATTTTAATGTGCAACGTCGTATATTAGCCAGATTTAACAAACATGTAGATGATATAATCACGAGGTAAAATTCTGAACTTCTCTTGCTAGCACATGCAGCTCAATCAACGGATGCAACATGGGGTGTCTAGTGTATTGTTATAACTCTAATAAGTTTTCAGATAAAGTTTTGTGTTATAAATAAAATGAGGAAAGGGTTAAAGTATATATATGTGTAGTTGTAGAAAAATAACTGTATATTAATTTAACAATATACAGGTAATAAAATGCTTAGGACAGAGATGCACAAAATGTTTATTCACATATCCTTTGTTGTTGCAAAATATGTAATTTTATGTGAAGTAAAATTTGCAAATACACTTCTTGGACCTAGTTCGGGATATGCTTCGTTTTAGCTGTGTATATATTAAGGAGAAAGCTCAATTATTTGTATACAAATTCGGACATCTAGTTTTTACCACAATTGGCTTTTTAAGGCGCTGATGATCCAGTACTTGTGTGCCCTTAAACCCGATTATCATCCTCATCGGGCACTAGTAATTATAGTGGAGTTCGATATGACTTTGGTAGCGTAATTTTCTTCCAGTACCACTTAAAAATTCTATTTTCTAAAGTAAGTAGTGGAATAATTGTATTTTACCCAAAAGCTATATATTGAGTTTACCTAAATACATATTTTCGTGCTCCATGAACTACACACATAAAAAATTCATGCGTATGTATTCAAAGCTTATCGCAATTAACAGATATGTAGAGGAATACTTATAGACGGACATATGATATAACATTAGATAATTGCTTTCCTATTTCTTTATTCTGTATGTAACTTTGGGTCATATTATTCAATATATATTACGCTGAAAACTGAGGGAATCCACGAAGAAATACCCAGGAGAATTAGCCTGCGCTCCGGATTTGAACCCATGACTTGCTGAATTTGATCAAAGGCACCATTCGCAGATCGATCTCCCTCCGTGCCTTTTGAGTAGTTTTAGAGGAAAGTAACTCATCCTATTGCACATTACGATAGTAACCCTGCATAGCGGTAGAGGAAGCGTAAAGCTAACGCATTTCAGCTGTTCTGTTCAGACCCTGGATTAGAGGAGTATGACGTAAGATTACCATAAATCTGCCACACACATTCTCATGTGGCTCACGTATGGTCCCGCAGGCTGTTATGGGGAGCAAATGACCATCTCAGAGGAAAGCAGACGCGCGCGCACCTTGCGAAGGGTGGGGGAACGAAATCTGGGCTCCCAAGTTTTCCCTCCAGTAGCTTTTCTAGGATACTCAACAGCAGCTAATGCTTTAGCTACAGGATTCTGCAAGAGCTGATTAAATTCTAAGGTTGCAGGCAAAAATTAATTTATACGTTTGTAAGATATGCAAGACATAAAGTTCAAATAAGAAGTTATGTTCTGCTACTACAGATTTTTCATATGAACGACCTGGAGCTATATCAAGTCATATCATCTCTTCCCCGAAAATATGTATACGTTTCGAGGCTCCATTAATCGTAAACAAGAGCTTTTGAAAAAAGTTCGCCCGCGTGTTTGTATAACTCAAACGAAAAGTCTAAATTGTATCGCATTTGGTATTCATTTCAGAAAAATACACACATCTTGAAGCTACCTTTAACAAAGAAGACCTTTTCTCCCTTTAAAAAATGAATCTAACGATTTTTATAGGAAATAAGAACCCATATTTCACACATTTGCTTAATTAAGTCATTGTGTATCTTAAATTTTCTCCAACTGGCCTGTGCAGTACTTTATACATTCCTGTATTGCATATAGTTACTCATAACTTTATAAAATCCTTATAATTTAAATATATATATTCGAACCACTATCTGTTTTCGAAATATGTAGTACCTTGCAGTGTACATCATCTACCAGACCTAGAAAGCGTGAAAAGTTTCTAATTCTTTTATTTGTTTCTTTCTTTCTTCGTATCGCCAAGTTTGTTGCGACAATAAGCAATTCAGAAATTTTAATGCAGTTTAATGTATTCAAAATTCTTCTTGGACAAATAAATTTCTGGAAAAAACATTTTTCTATTAAAAGTACTACTTTTTATATTAATACTTACTGCTTGTTGCAGTCTTGTGAATGAGTCACATCACTTTTTAAAATTTTAATTATTAATTTTGATTTGTCTCTTATAACATTGGCTTAATTTTTATATACATATTTAATTTATGCATATGTATAAGGCATGTGAAATGGTAAATTTAATTCTAGCGGACATAAAACTAAAATATGTTCTGTGACATTCGCAGAGCTATCCTTTCTACCACATACTACTGCACCCATTCTAAAAATAATAATGTAACACATATTTTTGTATTCTTTAGAGTGGAAAGTAGTGGTGTAATTTTATCAATTAGTCTGTCTTTATATCGTTGTTATCTTAAAAAGTTCATCTTTCGTTCACATAATTGCTCTATCCATTCTTCAACAAACTATACTTCCGAAAGCTAATTCCTCTAAAGTAGAAAAGAGGATAGTAGCTATAAAAATGTTAGCGCGCAGGGAGGAAAAGAGGGTAAGAAGTATAGGTGAGTTCTTGCAGAAAGTAAAAGAAAAATGGGCCAGAAATTTAAAAAATGTAAGAATGGAAAAGGTGGAGGAAGAAAGGGACTAATTAAGTAATCAAGGAGGTATGGAGGTTAAGAGCTACCTGGCAGAGCATAAGACCAGGGAGTCATGCAAGCCAAGGTAGCAACAAGGTAACGACAAATAAATGAAGCCAAAAGTTGTAAATTAGTCAATTTTGGAATATGCACAATAAATATATCATATCATATCTATTTCACAATAGTCGACATAAGCATTTTAGAAACACTTTTATTATATATTTCCTTATAGGTACAGTGTAAATAGGGAAATACTCTAGGCTTAAGCAATGGTCAAACCTTTTAAGAACTGGTCACTATGTAGCGGCTGGAAATTCTTACCTCTTACCATGCCCATGAGAAACGATGAAGGGGAATAAAGATTCTCCACTTGAGAAAATTTAAGAGCTGGAAAATTCAAACCAGTAATTAACCAGAAATATTTCAGAAAGGATAAAGTCCCCTCCGGAAAAAGAAAAATTTTAGGCTTTAAGGAGATTTAATTTTATGTGGCAAGATTTTGTTTCTTGCAGTTTCCAGTTATGCAGGAAATATAGAATGAAGAAGGCTTCAGAATAATTCTCCATAAAATTAAACATATAAAACTCATTTTTCCATGAAAAAATCTTAAACATATGATGCTTTTAATAAAATCAAAATTTTTCAAATATTCTCCCTGTAAAAGATAGTTTGGATGAGAGGATTTTCTTAAAAATCTTCGAGCTGAATCCTTAGGTAATGCAGAACTTACAGTTCGGTATTTAAGCAACTTTTCTTTTTAAGTTTCTCTGCTCACAGAAGCACTCAGTCACATGCACACACCTTTTTCTAAAAGTATTTGTTGTATTCAAGGAGCTTCAATAAATGCATTTATGGTGAAATTCCAGAATAGAATGTTCAGGTAAATATTGTAACTTTGAGGGTTCGTATAATTAAAAGGCCGAGTTGCAGAAATTAAAAATCTCCTTTATTTCCGTAGCAATATACTGTCCAATTCTCATGTAACATTACATCACACAATCTTCCAAGGTCGAGGACAATAACAAACACTTGCAGCTGATTACATTAGCTCTCGTTACAATAACACTTCCAGCTATCTGGTTTCACAACAACTGTTTCACAACTACAACTTCAAAACTGACTGACTCGCTGGTGTGTCACAATCACTTTTATATCTAATTCATAATTCGAGACTCTTCCAGAAGAAAAAAGAAACCGAATAATCAAGATATTATCAGAAATTGCCATTTATCTCAGTATGTTTCGGTAAGTCTTTTATCTCAAGCGCTATGTTTATCTGCTTATGCAAGCTCGTTATTTACGTGAAACCTATCAGTTCCTTTGTGTGCCAAGCCGCCTTATCGTGATCGGGTTCACGACAATATAATACATTTTCTCTTTCTATAGTTACGTGCGGCTTTTTACTCTATAGACCTCATAAAATGTAAAGAGCTAGTCTTTAATTTTCTGATGTACGCTAAAAGTCTGGTTTTACACCGAGTTTTATTTTCTCCACCACGTATATGCAGAAAAAGTAGAGTAGAGTAGCGTTAGGATTTTATACCACCCAGAACTTCGATTCCATGACTTTACGTGAAATAAATGTTTTAAGGCTCGCTGAAGAAAAGAAAAAACGAGACTTTCAGTGTGTCTAGGTGAATGTGTGGGTGAGGGAACAACATAGCTCAAAATTAAAAAGTGACATGATTTTGAACAAAATTCCCCAGCTATTGATGCGACTGACTTCTTATTCCTACTTACAGTAGGGTAGAGCGGGGCTATTCCGCTGATTTCAAATTCGTGGTGTTATAAAACAAATCAAACAATTTTTTGTGTTAAACATAGAGCAGAACAGTCTTCATTAATCCCTTAATGCGTACAGATGTTATAAACACACATGCTGTAGTTGTGATCAAATAAAACAGCGAATGCTTCACAGAAATGAAATCTCAGAATTAACGGGGCTATTACGCCCGGCCCAGGGGCTATTACCGCTCACAGACCTTTTACATTTTAATTAAATACATTTGCTACAAATGAAGTTTTTCATAGCAACTGAACAACGCACACTTCGTGAAATCCATAGTTCACGTTCTTGGCATTTGATCCAGTCTCCTTTGGTTGCTGATTTCGGAGAGTAAAACGTTAACCCACAAAATCCACATGGTGCATCTTCCTCGTCACTAGATTCTATTTGGAATGGAACCAAGTCATCACTTGACTCAATATTCCCACAATTTAATTTTACAATAGGTCTACTCTTTTCTTTCTTTTTGCTCCGGTGTACATCCATGGTCACTTGCTGCCAAGTATATTAACCTGGAAACTAAATCTTTCTCCTCCAAACTGAACACTGTAGGGTGACCAACTGATTTGTACACGCCTCCTCCTAATGCTTCTTGACGCTGATGTGCATGAACACGATCCTTGAGTGTAGGGTAAGGCTTTCTGAAAAGGCTTGCTGCTCCTCTCATACTTACATCGCCATTTAATACGCTCATAACAGCACGGGGAATATCGTCCTCGTCCAGTTTCGTTTCAGCTTCCCTTGTTTATATGTGTGTACCATCTGAAACGATCAAATAAAGTTCAGTAATAGAAGTATAAGGAATAAGTACAAAAGAACCTGTAATGTAACGGGGCGAGAATAGCCCCTCTTTGCTTGGGCGGAATAGCCCCAAATGTTGAACTTTTGAAATTGCAAACCATGCGAGAGCTATGATAAAAGAAATGCTCCATCTGCTATGCATGGACGTAACCCAAACTATAACCTACTCTGACACTGATTTTCAATAAAAGATCTCTCTATCTGCTCATACTAGACCCTAAATTACAACGGTATTTCTTATTCAAGGCAAAAGATGCAACATAAGTTACTTGCCTTATAATCTTCTTCTGTTAATACTATTAAATCAGTAGCCTACAACCTCAAGTAAATTCATAGAAGCTTAGAACAAGTACAAAGCCTGACAATTAACTGGCAGGGAAATCATCGCTGACCATGATTGTTGGGCAGTAAACCAATTTGCTTATTTCGGGCAGAAAAGCCCCGTGAGCGGAATAGCCCCGCCCTACCCTATACCTATAAGTATTAACTTTGCTTGTAACTTTTTACTTGTTTCTTGGTATCCATATTTTCTGCAAAAATCTACAGTAACTGTAAAAGATTTTATTTTAGTTTGAATATGCCATAATTGTACCTTTAGCATTAACAATTTAACTTATTGCAAAATTCAAATAGATGCAGTATGTTGTAACATGTTAAGATGCAAAGGACGCTTGGTGAGAAGAAATAAAGTAAAATGTATAAGTTGCGTGGAATTAAATAAAGTAAATTATTTTGTTTTAACATATAGTAAATGGAAATAACTTAATTATCTTATAGTGTAAACATCTATAAGTTGTAAATCTATAAGAAGTAAATAAAGCTAACTAAATTGTTAGTAACAGTTTTGTGCTGAATATATAAAACTCTAGATAAAGTCTGATTAGAAGATAACAAGTTGTGTATGGTCAGCCATTCGGGCCACTATGGGGACGTCTTAGTTTTAATTCACACCACAATTTGTTTGACACAAGCATAAATGAGAATACAAACATGGTATTTTTAAATAAAACTCCGAGCAAGGGACGAGGGGCTATTATATTTCTTAAGTTAGGTTAAATTATAAGCCCATTGTCAGGAGAAGTGCTGCTATGCAGGAATGAAATAGATAAAAGAGCATTATTCCTAAAAACTGTGATAAAACACTTTGAGGCTTGAACGCATAATTCGATGATAAAACATAAAGCATCCAGTCTCTTCGTTTACTTGACTTTCCTTACCCACTTTTCTATTCTTAAAATAGAATTTTCTTGTATACACTTCTTGTTAATCGATAAAAGGTTTTGCAACAGTGGCTTATATGCACGTTTTGTTATACATTTAAGAATGGCAGCAGGTTGAAACAACTAAAGCAATACTGAAATCTTTAATAAGGGACATACAGGAAACCGACTAATAGGGAAATGTTAAAAAGCGGGCGCTATATGGCTACCTCTAAATTCTTCAGTATTTCTATTGTTGACGAGAAAGCCCTTTATGTTGGTAGTTTACGGCTTCTAACGTTAAGTCATATCGGACAATGAATGGATGGGTGAAATAATGCTCAAATGAGCCCAGGGTCCATAGAGCTTAAATTTACCCGACATTCGTCTTTCAGGATAAGGGAAACCCTTTGAAAAACCTTATCCAGGTAACTCATCCTGACCGAGATTCTAACTCGGGACCTCTTGAACGTGAGGCAGACATGCTACCACAACGCTACCGAGGCGGGCAGAAAGCACTTAAGTATGGGCCAATTCCACACTTGAAACCGATATCTCCTAACATCTGTTGTCACAGAAAATGTTATTGAAACAAATTGTGTGTCTTAAAAAGGAACGATATATTGTGTGATTTTGTGCAGTAGGATTCTGCCCACCTCTTATCCACTATTGAAAATTATAAACAATTGCTTCCGAATGAAGAGCCCATCACACTAACTCTAGAAAATCCAAGATATATACTTTATGACTCAAATGTCATAACATACTACTGATTTTAATCAAAATCGTTAGTCATTTTGCGAAAGTGAGTGTAACAAAAGTTTTAAAATAAACAGGAGCTTGCGACAAAGATTCTTGTGTGTACACCTTGCATTTTTGGGCAACATGACCTTGGTACTTAAGCCCTATTTCTTCCAAAATAATGATGATGATGACGATGATGATGACGATACATTGAAGTTTAGAGATATTACATTGAGATTTAAGAGAAATTTTGCAATAAATCAAGATAAAATAAGATAATGCTAAGCAGAAATAAGGTTGTATGGTAGATATGTATGAAGAGATGTTAAAAGGAAAAAAATCTTCTATACTTAGAATTAAGGTTTAATGAAGAGGGGAAGATTGTAGATGAAATAAATTCCGGATCATTGAGATTCCATATTATGGTTATTGTGTCGCACAACAAATAAGGGGGTCCGCCTTGGTAGCGTAGATGGTCGCATGTCTGCCTCACGTTCAAGAGGTCCCGAGTTCGAATCTCGGTCAGGGTGAGTTACCTGGATAAGGTCTTTCTGGGGTTTTCCCTTATCCTCACAGACGAATGTCGGGTAGCTCTAAGCTCCATGGACACTGGACACATTTGAGCATCATTTCACCCATTTCATTCACCGTCCGATATGACTTAACGTTGGAGGACGTAAAATTAAAAAAAAAGGGAGTTTCTAGGGAAAAAGGAAGTTTGCCAGAAAACGACAATGGCAATTTATAAATCAGCATGTACTACATTACTCTATGGAAGCGAAGCTCGGACAACATCCGACAAAGAAAAATAATTAATTAATTAAACAGTTTGAACAAACAAAAATAAAAATCAGCAGAAAACTTACCACAATTTTTATTCAATCCATTTCCTATCATCCTTCAAATGTACTCGGCAGATGGTGCCGATGCTTGGGCATTGTAAATGCTGTTCCCGGTGCCGGACGGCGTTATGTAGCCGTTGTCAAGATGTGCGGGGATACCTGTCGACGCCGGATCCGGAGTTTGTTCGTAGAGGGTCCTGGCGTCGGAATTAAGAACTATCGGCACTTATTGACTTCCGCGCATCTCCATGGCCGTCTGGCTCCAACCTTATGACCTCCTAAGGTTTCCCCACTTCATCTCTTCATCCTGCGGTATTAGCCGCAGTACATCTGCGTGGAGCAGTACGTGAGGTATTCCCTCTCCACTCTCTATCCTTCATCATTTACCCTTACGGAAACTTGAACTTAATGAGTGATCACAGAGTAACCAAACAGGTGTGGGAAGCTGAATAACTGGATTAGGCAAAAGCATGCGCTGAGAAGAACGGAGAAAACAGCATGGGATGACAGTGTACATACAGGAACATCTCAAAAACTGGAATGTGCCGTGAGAAGCTGCCAAGAAGAGCTCCATAATTAGGAGGAATGAAGGGATCTGTGCAGTGCTTCGACACCAATTGACACAATACAACCAGATTGTTTTACGGCGGAAAGAGAGACTAAGGCAGAAGGTCATAACAAAAAATCAAAAACCTATGTATTAGGTTGCTATTCTATCGTATAATTCAATACCTAACACTTGCCTTAGTCGTGCCTCATATAATTATAACACGTTTACATTTGTGGAAAAAAAACTATTTTACTTTTTCTGTCATGTAAGAAATAGCTAAACAAGGTACTCCACTTCACCCAAAAATTCGATGTAATATTTCAAGGAAGTATAAATTTTGAGGTCTCCAGAATTCAGATTTAGATAAACCTTCGCCTTTGTGTCTGTGCGTATGTGTGTATGCGCGCGCGCGCGTGTGTGTGTGAACACATTAACTTAAATCAGAAAAAGCAGTTAAATACCAAATTTTGTATTAAGTTCAGCATTTTCCAAAATAGTGACACAAAGATTTTTAAGAATCTTCACCCAGACTACCGTTTACAGGGAGCATCTTTCCAAAATTTTTACTACAAGTAGCTTTAATGATCCATTATTAAAATTCTATATTTTTAGGTATTTTCCTAATAAATGAAAGTGTATCTTGAATACCTCAGAGGATCTTTTCGTTATGGATACTTTTTATAACTTGTAAACCGTAAGAGATGATAAGATCCTACTACCAAAATTTGGAAGCTCGTTAAAACACACAATTTAAGACAAATGCTTTCGATTTGTCGAGTGAACCAGTTTGGAGATATTCCTTCTTATTTGGTTGACTTTTATAATACCTTAACGTTTGTGAAAGAGAAAGTCGTTATTCACTTTTTATCTCATAGCCATACAAAGAGAATGGAATTTCAAATTCACTACATAGCGACCACCCCTTAAAAGATTTAACTACTTCTTAAAGTCTGATATTCTATGCACTCTGGCATTCACTTGCATCTACAGGACAATTGGAAATAAGAGAATGTGTTTATCTACTAAGATGAAGTAGCTGGCGGAATAAGCGTTTTAGGGTTTTATGAGTAATGTTAAATGTGGCTATAACACAACAGATCTTTTCTGTTGAAATAATGATTTTTTTCAACAACATCAACGACAAAATTATACTACAACCATTGAGTTATCTATGTTTAAAATAGCGTCTCCTGAGGGAATAATATGCAGCTCAGTAAACTGATTTCCCCCAACTGTTTTTGCTCACACTGTACGCATTTTCAGGATTCTTGACAACTGCTGATCTACAGGAACATTTCAAGATCTCCTCACTTTTTAGAGCCAGCATGAAGGCACGTGAGATGCATAGACAGCGAATGATAACTTGGTTCTTCATGACCTGAACTTTGAGTAGGACCTTTCCGCAGAATGGAAAATTTAATGCGAAATGCAAACCACGTACGGCCACATCCAGTTCTTATATAATACGTTGAGTAGCCCCCATGCCGCGAACTTCACCTATCGGAATGAGTTTTCTCGAGGTGGACGGATGGACGGACAATGTTAGTTGGTGCGGGTTCCTTTTTTGGGGGGGTGGGGGTGGGGGAGGGGATGTTGCCCAAATCAATAAACCGCCTTCAGGCTTAGTCGAGATATCCACTACAACATACTATTTTACAAATGCTATCCTTTATGAGGTTGAGCCTTTATTCTGAAGTCAGAAACACGAGTTATAAATTGCTTCCAACACAGAAGAAATAACAAGTAGCAGACACTGCCTCTGCTAGTTGTATACAAATTCGGGGGATTTATAGGCGAACCCACATTCACAGAAATGTATAAAATATTTCCAAACAATTAATAATATGGTAAATATAAACATATGGTATAAGGACGATAATTTTAGTACAGTAAACAATGTTTCATATTCATATGGCCTTCTTTATTTTTCATGCCTTTCTACTCTCTGTTTCTCTCTCTCTCTCTCTCTCTCTCTCTCTCTCTCTCTCTCTCTCTCTCTCTCTCTCTCTCTCTCTCTCTCTCTCTCTCTCTCTGCTACTTTCCATTGTAAGTTGAGACAGATATGTACTCCTTAACAACTTTTATATGGAAATTGCACTGGAAATACAGCGACACTTTCTGAATAAAGATAATTTTTGGAAAAAGGTCAATGTACCTATGGCTGCGTGTGATTCAAGAAACCATTCCACCATTAAAAGAAATACTTTTAGAAATTCTGATCGGCTAATAAGGAAGTAGCAGCAATGGTTTGATTTAAAATAAATATATGTTTAATATATATACACGACAAAATGTATTTCTTCATAGGAAAGGAGTTTTATAGTTTTATATAGTAGGCTGTCCTGCGCCGTGGATAGTGAGCTAGAGCGTGTGCTTTGGTTCCCTGCGTCCGGAATGCGCCTGGGATCGATCCCACCCCTTTGGGCGTAGGATCGGTGTCCACTCAGTATTATCAGGAAATAGAGGAGCTACGCTAGTTAGCGACCCTGGTCTAGAAAGCCAACCTTCCGCGTGGGGCTGCCGTGATGCTGACGACATCTCCTCCCCGTATCGGTTGGATGATCGTCCACCTCTACCGTGCGTAAGTGGGCGTGAGCCGGTCACTCGGGATGGCAGACTCAGGTGTTGCGCCAAGGGTTACGTTTATATATGGTAGACTGTAGGGGATGTACGGAAGGGACTCGGGACGAAGGTCTGAACTTGGTCCATTGTATGTATTGTATCTAGAAAGTATAAGGCGAGAGCAGACCAAAGGCGGAGCCACGACAGTGCAGAGGGCACGTTCCCTGCAGTTTACCAGTTGGAAGCTCCCTGGCAGAAAAACTGGCACCTCACCCGACTGTGGTCTGGAAACTACCGCACCAGAGATTGGGAGACCGGAGAACGCTCTACCGGCCATGCAACGCCGAGACACCCGCCGACACTTCTTGAAAGAGACCACCAGATGAGAGATGATGTGAAATGATAATAATAGAGATGAAAATGGAGAGACAGGGAATTCGGGGGATGTAACTAACCTACCCAGCATTCGCCTGGCTACCCCTGAAAACCCCCGAAAAACCCATGGGTCAGTGAGGTTGGCCACGGGAATCGAACCCGGACCTCCAAATGCAGGCCACAGTCTGAACCCCCTGACAACCATCTGCTCGGTTATATATATAGTAGACTTAAAGGTTAGAGGGACATTTACAACACAAAACATGTAGAGCTCTTTAAAGCATAACATTTATTGCAAATAAATTGTCGTCAACTATTTTAGTTATAATTGGGTTGAACGTTTCAATATCTTCGTCATTTTTAAAGCGCTATCTCTATTCAGATTTGCTGGCGATGCCACAGAAAGACCAAAACTTAGCCACTGGTTTTCAAATATCCGATAATCGATGCGCTTCCCTGTTTTACGTTGCATATATCTACAATGAAGTTAATAAAGCTTTCTCTCGATTAACATAAAGTAAGTAGAGTATTAGCTCTCGGAGAAATTCTTTGTGGAAACTATCTAAAAATAAATAATAGTGGATAGCAAAGTAATGTGAATGTAATACATCGGATTTTCTTTTTCCTTCATTTTTTCTTCTTCTGCACATTAGTCCTACGAAAAGACTAAAGTCTATTACATGTTTCATTATAGATAAAAGAGAGTATTGGAGGCTGAAGTGATTTACCTGAATCAGTTTTACCTTAAAATTTAGACCAGCTTTATAACCCATATTAAGTTCACCAACAACTGCAGTCACTGCAATTTGCATTTTCTTTCTTGATACAAACAATTCTTTGTGACATGTACTCCATGGAAACTTTCATTAGCATTCTGTGTTTCTCCTTTGATGCAACTCTCCAGTAGAATAGTACTAACTAATATCTTTGTTTCTGTCTACGAGATGGAAATTGTAAGTAGAATAGTTCATGCAATTCATTCCCATGGTCATACAAAACTTTTGCATAGAAATATGACCCTTACCACTGCCCAGAAATGCATCAAACATTCTTCTATTAACATTAAAAGGTGACCTACTAGAATAAAAGGTAACTCTTGGGCTATAATACGTTTTCACTTATCATTTACCTCTATCAGAGCATTCTAGTATAAGTACTTACTATTATGACTAGCAAACCTTAAAGTGTCAGTATAGTTTGCTTTGGAATAGCCACTGTACTGCTAACCTAGCCTGGTACGAGTTATATACCTACTGTTGCAACAAGAAAGCAATATAATTTTAAATCAGGCGTTATTTCTATTCTAAACAATAGTAATCTAATATAAGCTGCTATCCACAGTTTTTACTTGCATGTAAACCATATTTCATAAACACTACACGTGGAAATGTTTGCTTACTTTCAAAAGGAGGAAGCAATATATGAAACCAAAAGCAGAAGTGTTCAGTAGCTTTCACAAACATCCAGAAGATGTCTTTACACATTGCCATAGTCCATAGAATCAAACGACGTAGTTTAAACGTGAGAATTCCATCAATTTCTTTGCGACACGCCAGCAAAGGCAATATAAATGGCCACGCCCACCCACAAACGGACATTTAAATAGTTGCGTAGCGGCTCTTTAAATATCACTAGGTTGTCCGAAGTCGCCGGCCAACGCGACTGAAGCGACGACTACCACAGGACCTGCTTTGCAGTGATGACACTTCCACTTCTGAATGATCTGCTGTGCCGATTTGCTTTTCTATTCTTCTGTTTTACTGTGAAAATCCACATTATTGAAATATGTATCACATTTTATTAGTTCAGTATCACATTTCTATTAGTGCAGTATCACATTTGTATTACTTCAGAGGAGACAGACTGCCCTACCTCTACAATGTTATTGCTCCATAATTATTTTGTGTCTGTTCTTTCAGATCTGTAAAGCATGTATTATTGCTGACCGATCCAATAAACATATATTTAAAAAATGGCACTAGGGTTTAACTGATGGCAGAGTTTGAAACTAGAATGTTTAAACATAATTTTAAGGCAAAAAACGGAAAATGTCTTTTTTTATTTATTTATTTTTGACGAAATTTCACCGATAGCTCCCGTTGTATATACCATTTTAATAAATATCCTTAGAGCCATCTTTCAGGAGAATAAAATATATATACGGATAAATTTACATGTAAAACATAATTTGCCGTAATGTATTTTCTTATAAATATTGCCATGGCGTGTTAAGATATGCAACCTACACTCCATTCTGGAATTATGCCTTTAAAAGGACACACACATATACACAAAGTTTGCAAAGGTTATAGGGATCTGGATAGCCTAAAAGCGGATATTGCCTGGAAAATCTAGATATTGAATTTTGTGTCTAATGTTATACTTCCTTTAATCCTGTATAAATAAGTGTCAGAAAAGTAGTAGCAATAGCTGTAATAATAACACCAACAATATAGAGAACATCTAGGATACATTCAGATCTCTATATCCGTGATAGTTTACGCTACTTCTATCGCTGAGAAGTTATGAATAATGGTACACTAATGGTTCTCTATTTCTCTAAATATATGATGGAAGTACGACACTCCTTTATATGATCCTGGTGTTGCCAGCGGGATTTGCCTCGGCTATTGGGTGATATTTGGACAAACCGACTTTGATATATCATTGGCATGAGATCAGTTTATATCAATAATTTTTAATAAAGAATTCTTTTTCTAATTATATATACGCTTATACGCCGTCAGTAACGTACCAAAATATCACATATTTACCTGAATTCCCTATTAGATTTTTATGGACAACAATTAGTGATTAAAACCTGGTTTATTTACATATACTTCTTCCAGAGGAACCTTTTATCTTTACTTTTTAGTCGTTGTTCTTTAAATATCTATAGCATATTGTGAGTTTGTGGATTCATAGCGCTAACTTAATCTATACCGGCAAGTCCTTTATCTCAGCGATCTTTGTTTGCCGGCTCTTTGAGTACAAAAGCCGCGCTATCCTAGATAACGGCTTCGCGAAAATATGAATAATGGCATTGGAAATACTTTAATACCACGGAGTAACCTGAATCCACCCTATGTTCTCTAACATAAAAAGTGAATATTTACCTATTGCATTCAATCTGTACAGTTCCTTTTGATAATACTGTCTCTAAATGTATGTCAGTCAACTTATACCGATATGAGGGGCAATTTTGGCATAGAAACATTTATTCAACTCCGATTTCCCCTAGATTTCAACTTACGAGTTATAAAAATTACTGTGTGTATGCTTTATAGTTGCTGTAAAAGTTTCTTTACATTCTTAAAAGAAGGCTCACTAACTCACTTTCCTACACGGGAATAGTTACATTCCTTGAACAGTTTTAGATTCAGGATCTGGTTCTCCAAAGGGTTTATTTTCGTCTTACGACTTTTCTCTTGCAACTTCCCTTATTTTGTGACTGTTCAGCTTTAAACCTGTCTGGATAGATAGCCTGACGAACTATAATAAGTCTTATATTGCTTAAGCATCCGCGCTTCGACATGCAATCTTGGTCGAAATCGAAGCTGTACATCAAATGAGGGTTTTCTGTGCACGATAAAAATGAAATTGGGTTAGATGACACAATTAAATTGGAAATTATTTCAATTGCTGCCTGTAACCTGTTAGAACTTAAATCATTGTCACGGTCTCAAAATTGCCGTTAATATTTATTTCATTTGAACGGCTCTAATACCTTTAACCTCTATGGTCATAATCGGCTTTCATTTGAGAAACAGCTAGCTGACTGTTAATTCTTGAATAAGGGGTTCTAGTCGGTTCTAACTTGAAACATGACACATTTTACTCCTACGTGTGTACTTCCAGACACTGCGTAGAAATGGGAAAGATTCTATTTAAAGAAGTGCCCCAGCCCATGCAGAAGTCGAACCCGGGACTCTGGGTTGAGGAGCCAAAACGAAGAGTTCCCAGATTGTTTTCCAATCTGAGATTTTCATTCTAATTAATTCTCTGCTCATGTTTTAAAATTCTGAACGGAAACTTTCTGTGTGTGCGCGTGCGTGCTTATGTGTTTGCATAATTAGGTGGTCTTTATTATTATGGATGTAGCCTTGTGGGTAGGGTGAAAACGGTGTTCACGGTGCATTTTACGCATCAATAAAATCAATATTGGTTAACTAAAATAAATCGTATCTTTTGTGTATCGCGGTGTATAGTTTGGGTCTATGCTAAGTGTGCAGAAGTATATGTCATATATTTTGAAAATTTCTCTCGGCTCTCATAATTTCGGCCCATAGAGCCTTTATAAACGCAATTTAGCATATACAATATCCTCTGTAATCTTACGAACGACAGAAATGAAAATGTTCTATAGAAGCTGAAACAACAGATGTAGGTTGTTTCAAAATTTAACTGGAAAATACATCCGAGTACTGAAGGGAATAATTTTTGGCGTTTCACTATGGGAGAAATGTAAGAATAATCATCACTTTCCTAAAAATGTTTCTTTTATAGCAATATAAGTTCCCGTGCACTTCTTTACCTGTTAACATCTGTCATAAAGTCAAAAGTCACATATATGCCCATTTGGTATGGGTATTTCCAATCTTTCCTCAATAGCTAGACTAGATAATCGGTGGGAATAATTCATACAATATTGAAAAGTATCTATGTCCTAAATAAACTATTAAAAACTAAGTATAAGAGATTTCAATGAGTCTGTACACCCTTATGCATTACTTTCCTTATGCATTACATATTATGGTAAGGGAAAATGCCGCATTCCACCCAAAAATTGCTTGCCAGCATTCCATTGCTTATATATGACTTAAGACTCCCTAAACTGCCAAAAATATAAATAACTTCGTTAAATAATACATTTTTATTTCAGTTCAGTTTCTTCAAAAGATGTCGCATGCGAATTTTGACGAAAATCTTCCAACTCTAAACAACACTTTATATCGGAAGTTTTTCAAATACTTTGATTTAAAAACAAATTACTTTATTTAAAATATCACATTTTAAATTTATTTGCATGGCAAATGAAATTTATATTGTGAATTTTCTGGAATGATGCCAGAAGTCCTTTCCATTCTGAATAAATTTTACACCACTGGTAAACAAAAAAATAAGTAAACCATGTTGTCCTTCAAGACAAAAATGTAGACCTCTTTAAAGCAGACAAGTTCTATGCATTTATTTTTGCATTAGCTAAACTTTTCTGATATGCTCCTTGTTATTGCTACGTATTTTAAAATGGTAATACTTTTATCAAAATAGAATATCGTTATTGCTTTATCACTCTGTTTCTCTCTCCCCACTCTTTAACTTGGATACAAAGAAAACAGAATTTCAAAATCATCGCATAGAATCCCGCTCATAAAATTTTACTATTGTTTAAAGATTGTTGTGGTTTCCTACTTACAGGTAAAATAGGCATTTTTTATTCCTTTTTTATTTGCATCATGGCCAATCTACAAATTGACTAATGATTTTTGTCTCATATATGAATAATCTCATATGAAAGAATGTTATTAATGGTAAATTATTTTCATATTACTTTTTAATGCGCTGTCACAAAGAATTTTACATTTTATTGTTCAGATCATAAGGCTTAGTTCTCTGTAGTATCCGCACTTCACTCACAGCACACACAGAAAATGTACAACAAGAATGTTTTTGAGACAGCTCAATTTCTTCTCTGGGAGCAAGTCAAGTGAACAGACGCTTAGAAATCGACGTTTAGAGAGTGTGCATCGCTGCCATCATCAGGGTATTCATTAAATGTTATAACCACAAACGAAACACTGGATATAACACAAATATAAACAAAGACAAAACACTATCGAAATTCGCATTACTGAACAAAAGACTGTTTTCAGTTAATTAAAAGCCAGGTCAGGAGATGGCATGAGTATAGTAAATTAATTGGGTCACAGAAACGTAACTACTTAACTTGATTATCAAGCTGTATTTATCTTTGATTCTTAAATCCACGGATTTCCATCTTAAGGCCGGTTTCCAAGAGGAGCTGAACTGAAATCAAGCATCACGATCGAGGGTGCTCCTTTCAGAGGAAATAACCAAAGCCTCCTTAATTCTCTGCTCCCAGTAAATGTTGCATATTGCCAAGATGGTCGTCTCCCGAAAGTTGGCTCTATGGTCGTTATCAAAACTAGCTCTGCTAGTGCAGACTTCTCAGGTTGCATTAAACGAATGTTCTGTTCATGTTTGTTTATTCTGGTACTGATGGTCCTTCCGGTTTTTCCTATATACGGTGTCCTACATTCACAGGGAATGCCGTACACTCCCGGAATTTGGAAGTACAGTTTGTCTTTCACCGGTCTCAACAAATGTTTAATCTTTGGAGGTGGCTTGTGGATGGTCCTGCTGTTGTATTTGGCGGAAGTTCTGCTGATTC
The DNA here is from genome assembly GCA_030765055.1 of Mantis religiosa. Lineage (NCBI taxonomy): Eukaryota > Metazoa > Arthropoda > Insecta > Mantodea > Mantidae > Mantis > Mantis religiosa. The sequence goes on along the minus strand of JAUKNK010000108.1, from coordinate 2,327,577 downwards.
TGCCGGACAGATTGCCGGTAAACGGGATGCAGGCTGTACCTTATAGGTTTATCACCTGGAGAGCTGCCCGAGAAGAAACTGGGCATATTCGTCGCCAGGAAAGCTTCAGTTCTTATATTTGAAACTGTTTATTTCAGTTAACATAAATAATTTAGAGAGAACCCTATCGTTCTAAGTGTGTGCAAGTAACACTTAGTGTAAGAGTGATTAGAGAAAGTCCTGCAAGTTGTTTTTCATCATTTTACATATGCATTTTACTCATGAAGGGATTTTATGGCCGCATTATAATCCAATTTCATGAGTTTGAACAATGCTTCATTTACTTTTAACAGTAGTGTTGACTTTAGCCGGTGTCTCCACACTTCTGACAATTTTGAACGCATTCTCACATAACCGCTCTAAATGTAATATAACAAGTGTAATCGATTGACAAAACAGCATACGTACGCAGATCCCCATAAGGAATAATCGGGAAAAAAGTAGCAATAGTTATAATGTTCCATGGAACCATCAAACATCTGACAGGTCTCTATCTTAAAACCATTGCACTACGTTAGTTATGTTTGTAAATTACCCATAACGATGTTACAGTATCATTACGATTGCCACGCGGTAATGTATAATGCTTTTATTTCACATCTAATGCCAATTAACAGTAAACAAAAACAGTCGATTTATCTCCCTCCCCCAACGAGTTACAGTCCGTTACGTATTTATTTGATCGAACTGTATTTTATTTCAGAGAGGCTTCCGTGAACGCTACAACCATTGTTACTCATAAATTATGGAATTTAAATTCCGTTTTGATACATTGAATGCCAGTAATTTGCCGCTTAGAGATTTGTTTGACAATCTAGAACACAAAAGCTCAAAATGGGTCAAAATTTCGTTATATATTTCACCGGAACGCCATTCATTAAGTGTCTCTCAAACTGACCATTTGAAATGCACGGGATCAGATTAAGCGTTTTAAGTATAGCCTTTCTCTAGGAATCAAGTGCAGTTACGGCACAGAGAGGTGAGCAAAAGGCCAGGGAGACAGGCAATCAAGGGCGGAAGGGAGAACGAACGGCTAGACTGCAACTTGTACTTATGATAAGGTATGCAATAGAAATATTGTGAAATATTGTTAAATAGAGGTACATTGATATACGTGGCGTTCAAAAAGAAACGAGCCGTAGTCTGGTATGCACAAACCGGTGACAGAATAGTAATATCGTGGCGTGTGTAACGAAGTGTTGTTCCAACCAGAGCGTCGATGTTCACAATCCGTCCATAGAGGACACGCGTGCACGTCACGTGACTATACAAAGCTAGTAGCAGAATGCATCAATCGTCCAACTCTGCCAGTCACATTGCAAACAGTGAAATAGAGGCGTGAAAAGGAGAGCAAAGGGGTGTTCATTTTCTGATAGCGGAAAGAGTAGAGGAGACGGATATTCATCGACGAATGTCACAAGTTTACGGCGAACACTGCATGTCCCTTGCTGCTTCCTCTTTGGTCTTTGTGGCCACAATAGAGTTAGTGCAAATATAATTGATGGGTTCCCTTCGTTGTAGGTCCTAATTTAACCTAGCCTATGTCATATGGCTAAATAATAACATCACTATGTAAATAAGCTGACGGATGTGAGCTAATCAACTGAAGCTCCTGATACAAGTACAACTTATACACTTTATACTTCAAACACTGTTTCTTTGTTTTCTCAGTCGTGGGAGAAATATCAACACTAGAGCCCACAAGAGACAGAGTCTCGGAAGTCTCTTCCACGTCTTCATCTCTGACATACCTGCAGAAAAATATAACTCTATAGACCAGTATGTCGATGACGCGTTTACATTTTGTACAAACGGATATATTTTAGGGACCACCAAATCCATTCAGATACACCTCCTTCACGAGTGTTGCAGCTGTTGCACCCGGATAGAAACTACGCCACTTTACAAACGAAACGCATCTTCATCGCCGACTGGCACATTCAATCTCCGGCAAAGGACTGATCGTGAGTGGATTAATGCCAATACCTACTAGAGAGCAAAGCTAGACTAGCCCCAACTTTCTAATAGAAGATCAGGGGCTAGTCGCACTGAACCATCAGTGCCGTTGCTTCTTTGAACTCAGGCTCTTGTAGGGATGACTATTCCTTTAAAACAGGTGTAGGCGAGTCGCACGTCAAATCCAGAAGGAATGGACATGGAATGGTTCTGTGTCGTAACGTAGCTTTCACTTTATAGGGCCAGTGAGTAATGAATTTCAGATTTAAAAAGCTATAAATGCACATTTATTACAATACAAGGAACGGAGTAGGTGAAAAATAACTACTTTATTCTTAATTTTTCATAAAGTAGTTGTTTAAAGTAATGTACCTCACACTTCTTATCAAATTGAACACACACACACACACACACACACACACACACACACACACACACACACACACACACACACACACACACACACGTATATATACAGGTTGTTTCAAAACAACACCGAACGATTATAGCCATTGTGTAATTTATAACCTAACTAATCCGAATTTCGGTATCGCAGCTTCGAAGTTCTGTTACGTATAATTTTATGCAGCATTAAATATTACATGATTTTGTGACTAGGCAACGCAGAAACCACTGGTGTGTGAACCTCAAAAGTTGTTATTGGGACCCACCGGGAACGAAATCAAAAACAATATTCCTTGCTCGTTTTTAGTGACTTTAGCCTACCTTTCAGTTAACGGGGCAAAGGGAAGACATTTGTGCAAAAGTTGACTAACACATCGGGCAGTTACAAGGCTGCTATTCAGTGTGAGACTACACATTCCGTCCTAACAGGGAGAATTTTCGCGTTCTTAACTAGCAAATCCAAGCAATATGGAGCGCTATACGAACGCCGAAATGACGGCTATGGTTTTGATGGATGGAAGAGCTGAAGGAATTTCAACGAATGCAAGATTAATTTAGCTTCCTAAAAATATGATTTGTAAAATTAGTTACATAAATGATAATATTTATTTGTTTGACTTCACAGCATTTTGTTATGATCTTAATTGCACAATACTTTCAACCACTTACTGTAAACATCAACGGCTTCCTATAAAGTTACAAATGCTTTATTTAGTATTATCAAACACATTAAATACAATGCTGGTCTCATTGTATAAGCCACTTAGTTTGGGTTACTTAACCTAAAATTCTTTGATGTTGCTTTCTGTTCTGTTTATCATACCATGGTAACCCTTTAAAAGGTTTAAGTTATATATATTCACCAGCTTATTTGCCATCGAGAACTGCTATAATGGAATTTTGGAATACGTTAAAAACTCATAAGCAGTAATTAAGCAATGTCTTCTTTATTGCGGTTTCATAAGCCAAAGAAATTGCCCGCCTCGGTAGCGTAGATGGTAGCATGTCTGCCTCACGTTCAAGAGGTCCCGAGTTCGAATCTCGGTCAGGGTGAGTTACCTGGATAAGGTTTTTCCGGGGTTTTCCTTTATCCTTCAAGACGAATGTCGGGTAACTCTAAGCTCCATGTACCGTGGACTCATTTGAGCACCATTTTATCCAATTCATTCACCGTCCGATATAACTTAACGTTGGGGCGGACGTAAATGACACAAAAAAGGCCAAAGAAATTCTTAATAGCAGCAAGCTACTGCGAAGTATGTCGGTATGTTTAAAGACAGCTACAGTACGCGACACGACGTGTGACCTATACCTGCGAAACCCGACAGTGTGAGGTACGCGTCGTTGTTCCTGCACTGCCTAATCCACACTCACTTTGCGGTCACCTAGGATCGAATCCGAGCCGCCTTGGTGAGAGACAAACAGTCTAACCGCTCGACCATTGCGCGGCCTAGGATACTGTTCTATGCTTTCTGTATCATTTGCAGAATGTGTAAATTAAAGCTACATTTATTTACGCGGTAAGTCTTTAAATGCTTATTAACTATATTGAGAAGCCATATGTATTGTAAGTAAACTACTTTTATGTATCGTTGGTACCAGATAAAGCTTACATACACATTTTTCAGATTCATATTATTTTTAGGCATATGTTTTATATAATTTCAATTATCTTAACAGATAATTGTTTTTTGACAACAATTTCAGTTATGGGAGTAGTATAGAATTGAGAGAATCAGCACAGTGTAGATAAGATGTTGAACTCTCCTCTGTGTTAATATATGAGTGATGTAGAATGCTCATTGATTTAGAACTCTCCTATATGAAAATCGAGTTGTAAAAGAAGGGGAGTGTTGGCGTAGTGCCGTTCTCCCCTGTGCAGTGAGATGTTTTTGAGGGTTGGGATGATGATGATGATGATGATGATGATGATGATGATGATGATGATGATTGTGTGTGTGTGTGTGTGTGTGTGTGTGTGTGTGTGTGTGTGTGTGTGTGGTAACGGGGGTTCCGGGGATGTTTGAATTAAATGTGAATTCTTTTCGATGTGTGTGTGTGCTTGAACTCTCATGTATTCTTTTCGATGTGTGTGTGTGTGCTTGAACTCTCATGTATGAATATCGAAGTCTAGGGTTCGATATTGTGATGGGGGCGGTGTGGGTAACGGGGGGGTTCCGGGGATGTTTGAATTAAATGTATTGATAGTAATTCTTCGATGACTGTGCTTGAACTCTCATGTATGAATATCGAGTCTAGGGTTTGATATCTATTACGTTCAGTGTTTCGATGTCTGTGCTTGAACTCTCATGTATGAATATCGAGTGTAGGGTTTGATATCTATTACGTTTAGTGTATGATATATGATGTAGTATCGTTATTCTTTAGATAAAAGAATATCGAGAGAATGATTAGGTATGTTTACTGGGAGAGATTTATGAAAATAAATGTAATAAGACATTCTGGTAAGGGGTGTTCCCTATGCAGAATCTCTCCTTGAGCTATTGTATCCAAGAGCGATGTAAAGGTTAAGAAAAGGTTAAAATTCCATTCCCACATCGAGGTACGAGAAAATATAAATCTATTCCACATTGAAGTATAAGGGTGATGACGTGTTGTCATTCCTCAAGATTTGTGCATATGTGAGTAAATTCGAATTAACAGGTCTCACCCTGTCCCGCCAGCTCGGGAACGAACGTGTCCTCACTTCACACAAACTCTCCGTCCGTTAAGTACAATCGACGATAGGATGGGGAGGGGGGAGACAGGTATGATCACGTTTCATCACCCATCTGCTCACTCGGGAACGAATGCATTCTCACTTCACATCGCAACGTCAAGATGAGTGGAACAACAACACCTATCATTGAAAGTGATACCAGATTCTGGGAGAATCTACGTAATTTCGAAGATTTGCAAAAGCATTGGGTTGAGCACCACGATGAAACGTGTGATGGAAAGATGCATCAAGTGATTTGCAAGAATCCTTCCCATCATGATTCGATCACATCTTATGCTCAATGCGGAAAGAATTGTAAAGTGTACCTCGGGTAAGTAGAATTATAATTGTGTGTTAACGTGAAAGTGTTGTTATGTGTTAGATAACTAATGATAAATATGTTTATTTCAGTAAAGCCCAAAGTGAAGATGTGGCATGCCAGACCGAACAGGATCAAGGTGAAGATGTGTGCGGTCCGTACAATGATCGTCCGTTTAAGGATATCGGTACATCGAAACCCGAGGAGGAAGTCATGGAAAAGTGAGTATAAAATAATAAGAGTTTTACGTTAACAAGTGTATTAAATATTCACGATGTTGAGACAGTTCGTGTATGTCCGCAGATCCAGTAAGAAAGGAGACAAGAAAAAGAAGAAGACGAACTGCAAACCGAGAATCGTCAAAGCCAAGAAGACGTTCGATCAAGACAGTTTCATCATAATGATGTTCGAACCCTTCACACCCTTCGCAGAAGAAGTAGAGGAGGAAGTTGCGAGTGATGGTAAATAGTGTGTGCATGAACGATAACGACATCTCCATCAGCATTGACTTTCGTGTGAACATAGGATTATACAATGAACTCCCATCACTTTACATTAAAGCCACACATGACGATACGTTTGTGTATATTACAAAAGAGGATTGGGAGGTAATAATGTCAAATTTGTGTGTTTTGGATACGTATCTGAAGGATGGTAAGCATCCATGTGCACCGTACAGTGAAAATATAATATATGCATTTAATATAATGTTATGCATGAATAAGATGCAAGAAATAACGTTTGTGAATACATGTTTAAATGTGGGCAGTATAAATCTGAATAGTACTGCATTCAATGGACTTAAAAGACTAATTCCATATATTGAAAGAAATTTATATCAGTTGTATGATATTCATAAATCATTATGTTCATATGATGCAAAAAGCAGGAGTGCAAGGAAGAGGATTTTGGAGATGTATGTTAAAGTCAATAAAAAGATAATTTGAATTTGTAATGTTTTATTTATTACACCTATATGATAGATTGTACAACATGAGTTAGTGGTTTATAAGTGAATAATTTATCATGAATAATTAAACAGAATAATGAAGTTTGTGCAGGAAAATTTGACGATGCTTGAACTTCCAATCTGACATTCACTGCCCCCGTCACAGTATCCTCAGGTTGATGAGAGCAATCGATGACGAATAGCGGTGCATATTTCAGAAAGTCGTTCCTTTTCAAAAGAGGGTAATTCTCCTTTCCATAGTAGGATGATTGAAATTTGGAATATTGATCATACAGAGATGCAAATTTCGAATTGGCGAAATCCAAATTCATATCGTGATAGGGGTAAGATTCACTGTTGAGATAAAGTTTCAGATTGGTGATATTACAATTATCAAATAGAGAAGCATCCTTAGCGAGATGATTCAATCTATCCACTTGTGCGCCGACTATGACGAAACGTGGTTTTTCAAGTTTAGTCGTGGTTGCAATGTTCCATGTGAACGCTTTAGTTTGAGGTACAGCAGGTTGAGTGTGAAGGTCCAAGGTTCGAAATGCGACGTGTAGAGGTTTATCCGATTTGACGAGTTTAAGTTTATCAACTCGTTCAGAATCTGAAAGTCGAAGTACAGGCATCCTCCATTCGAGTCTAGTTAGTTGTATGGTTGTAGGATCGTTTCCAATGATACAATTATTAGAATCCTTAGATCTAATGAGAATAAGTTCAAACTTGCTATTAAGTATGACCTCCTTGTGATCGTCGGCGAAACCCAGCAACATCGAAAGAGGAACGATAGCATTGAAGATACCATTCGATGTATTCACGATGTCTACCACACCTCCAGGATAGATCCATCCAGCATTTAGTAAACGATTCGATTCCAGTTCATTCAGTGCAGCATAGTTACGCATCGTTGATGAAATGCCCGGATTCCTAGTTCTATCAATAGTCGTTCCATTCATATCCAGACGAATCTCATCGAATAGGAATGCCATAGCATTGTTACTCAATTTCGATGTGGCAACGGTGCCGTCGGGTTTAGTGAGAGTCCCCTCAATGTAGAGATAACTTCTACTAGGAAGCGTGTACAAATCTTCAGCTTGACATGGAATTCTAATTTCATCGTTCACATCGAGAGCTGACGTATTGTACGGTAGGAATACGTGTTCTTCCTCCTTACTGATCTTATCATCAAAGGTCGGAATCCCGGTCACGTCCAACACATCCATCATAGAACCTTGAAGCCTAAGTTAGCGAGAAATCTTCGATTAGACGATGTGATTAGCTTGCGGGTCGATGATCGAGTAGAGATCAATCTCGAGAGATGTTTTTTAATATAGCATCGTCTCTTAAAACTTATACCCATTACGACGTATGTGCAATCGTACAGTGATGGTTTCGTTCCTGAAATCTAACTTATCGCCGTTCTGGTCTACCACTCTAATGTCGAGATGATCAATGAGATTCGTATCGATGATTGGTAAATATATAGGACTTGATGGTTCCTGCGAAATATGATAACCTGGAGGTACCGATGGGAAAAATTCATACAGAGAATGACCACTTTTACCATTGATGAAAGATCCCGTTGCAAGACTACACTCGATACGTATGATGCTGACTTTGAATATGTTAACCAAATCATTAGACTCGGTCAGCACGTTTGCCGGTACCCTCTGTTTAGAGGTGAAACCGAGAAGTGAAGCAATAGATCTCTCACGACTAAAGTCGATAATATAGGGAGATTGAATTTCTGATTTCATGGTGTTATTATTAGCACGTAGAATAAAGTCGTCACCGATGTCGAGAGCATCCTTGATCAATCTGGCGATATCATCCAATTCATAAGTACCCGGTGGAATTACTATACGTTCGACTTTTCCATCGCGAACGTAATGGAATAGATTATTACTCTCGTCCACATTCGGAATTGAGTAAAAAGTCTCAAAATTCAATAGAGCTATCTCGTAATGTCCGTTAGGATCCAGATGTAATGGTGGATTTAGAAATGTAGAGAAGCTGGTATCACTACCACTCACGGTGATCGTGTAACTCATCGAGGAGAAACTGAAGGCACAAGTGACCGCAAATCACAGAATCGAATTCTTGAAATCTCGTCGTATTATATAGGAGCTTGACACCCGAAAGGTACGTTTCTATCTCTTCCGGAGGTCTCAGATCGCCGAAACTGTCAAAGCAGTAGGCAACGTCACCATCCTTACGTACAGCAACCCAATGTGTACCAGGGTTATTTGATGTATCCAGATTCACTACTATTCTCTCATAGTATCGAGGATGTGGAGGTAGTTTATCGATCATGTAGACACCTCTAAAATGTGGAATGCGTAGACGTCGTGCATACGAATCGATCTCGTTAGCACTCAGGGCTTTTTCCGGGATAAATATAGGCCTCGCCCCGAGTTTTTTGATCGAAGATATAATCCTCTACCCTTACGACGACTCTTACGGCGAAGACCTTTGCCCTGAGCCAAAGATTCCATGCGCTCGTTGTGACGTGTTAATTCCGCAAGTTGTTTTGCATCCGAACGTTTCTTAGTGACAGCCGTAGCAATCTGAGCAGCACCTCCAGCTAGACCACCTGCTGCACCTAGAGCTGCTAAAAGTGGTAGCAAAGGTAAGAAACCACCTCTCTTGTTGCGACGTTTACGCATGCCAGCGCCCGCTGCCAATTTACCCTTCATAAGTGTAGTCACAAGTCGAGCTGCAAGTCGTTCGCCCAAAGAAGCGTCGGCAGACTTTACACGTCTCCAAGCTTTCTCTACCAACACCTTATCGGCTAGACGACGAGAATCTGTATCAGTACTCTCTGCGTAAGCCCGATCGTGATCGAGACACGCTGAATCTAACCCGTTCACCGGTAAGTCACCTCTCTGCAAGCGTTTATGTAGTTTCGTTCCGGGACCGCAGAAACGATAACCCGGTAAATGTGCCTCAAATGGTAATGAATTAATCAAGGAATTAAGAATTCCCGAACCTTTGCGTGCACGTGTAGAGCGCATGTCTCACTATGAAATAAAAAAGGCAAAACGTGCGCTTTATAAGTATACGATTCCTATGACGATTGGCTAAATCCAGTAAAGACATAGATTGCCCTTATCACGAACGAAATAAAAGACAAAACTTATGCTTTATAAGTATTAGTCGCGATATGGAGATAGTAAAGCAAAAGTGTACGCTACCCATACAGGTGTTAGATTTCGAGGATGACATTCGCAAAGGACGACACGGTACGTTGTTTCCGAGTAACGTTAGAGCGCTCATACTTGGCAGTTCAAATGCTGGAAAAACGAACGTTTTACTCAACCTGCTTATTCACGAGAATGGTCTGAGATTCGAAAACCTCTACATATACTCGAAATCGTTGCAACAACCCAAATATCGATATTTACTCAGGTTACTGAAAACTATACCCGATATAGGTGTATTTACGTTCGATGATGGTGATAAAGTAATTCAAACGTCGGATGCTAGAGAAAATTCGATATTCGTATTTGATGATGTGATAAATGAAAAACAGGGTAAGATAGCTTCATATTACAGTATGGGTAGACATCGTAATGTCGATGCTATATATTTAGCACAATCATATGCTAAAGTACCTAAACATTTAATTAGAGATAATGCAAATATGATTATATTCTTTAGACAGGATAATCTCAATTTAAAACATATATACGAAGATTATGTAAATACCGATATGTCCTATGATGAATTTAAGAATATGTGTAAACATATATGGGAGAGTGATGAACGATCCTTTGTTGTTATAGTACCAGAATATCCACTGAACGAGGGACGCTACCGTCACGGTTTTGATCGCTTTATCAGAATGAATAAATAGAATAATCCATCACTTAAGCAATGAGTATCGACAGGTTCGGATCCCGAAGAATCATACCCTCTAGGGGTGTGTTCAATCGATATATCATAACTAGAGATGGATCGGGAAACTATCGATTCAAGGGAAAGCGGTTGTGCAATATTCACGACCCTGAAGAAGGTGACGATGCATCGACTAAACGTTATGTGGATACGCATACGGCTGACGTCGAGAATCGAATGCAGATCTTCAGCGAGCAGACCTCGTATCAGCGTATGGGCGAGTTTGAAGCTATGCTTAGGGATCACACACAAAAATCACTCGACATCCAATACAACAATTTAATGGAGTACTTAAGTAAATATGCATTTAAACGTGATTCCGAAAATAATGTCATTATAGATGGTATAAGAATGAAAACGCTGTTGGACCCCCTTCACGAACACGACGTTCCTAATAAAAAATATGTAGATGATAGGATTCCAATTCACGACTCTAATGAAACTCTATCATTTCGAATGAAGAGATTGAAGGATTTAGCCGACCCGATAGATGATAGGGATGCAGTCACCATGAGTTATGTTAATCATTTCTTTATACAGAAACATAATGAATTGCAAACGGGTTTAACTGAGACTATAACAAACATTGTCGATACTATTACACGGAAACAGAATGAATTACAAAGTCAGTTAACTAGAACAATCACCTCCGCTAGCGAGACTATTACTACAGCTGTAGAAAAAGAAGTGAAAGAACTAACCGCACGACAAACGGAACTTGATAATAAACTAATCACTATAAATAATGATATTCATACTATGAAAACACGAATGAGAAATGTTGTAAACACTATGTTACAACAATTGAAAGCACAACTCATAATTTCATTGCAAACACGTCCGTTTCGAGGTCCCTCTTTAAGGTATACGTTAACATCGGGACTCGAATACTATAAAGTTCCTGGAAATGGAAGTGTACTCTCGTGTTCCATCGTATCATCGGTACATCCGCATGCTGTAAATGATACATTGTTTGCAATAAACGGAAGATTAGTTGAAAGATATCCTGTAAGAGTTGAAACTGGCGATATTCTATCGTTTACAGAGCCAGTCGGACGTGCTAAAGATGGTCATATATTAAGTATAGAACTGATAGTTTCATATAAATTAGCAGTAGCTGATTAATTATACATTCATTTCGATATGGATGCTGAAGCTATAAGACTTAAGGAATCCATTGCCCGTCACAGTAGGGCAATAAGAGAAAAGTTACGTTCTCTCAAAGGAATGAAATTCGAAACGCAACGAGTCATGTCTGAAGTTCTTCAACCTGTAACCGAACCATTGAAAGTAATAGCGAAAGCACACCAAGACAACAACGACGACGACGACGAGACTACAGATGATGCTAACGGATCTGATCTCGTGTCAAAGTATCTACACAAGGTTCGAACTGCTAGTTCGAGTGACATGGACAATACTTACGGCATACGTTACGAGGATAATGAGTATAAATTGGGTAACAAGACAGTTGTGTTTAAATCTGATGGTGTTCAGATAGGAACAGAAACGTATGAACCCACAGCAGGCTTATATGAATTATTATTTAAACGTTTACCTCGCAAGACATCGTACACAGATGATGATTTAGACGTGTATTCGCAAATCTTACAGAATACTCAAGTTTACAGACACGGTTATTCAAGAGATGGACGTTTAAGAGCAAATCGAGGTTCAAGTATCGTCATATCATTCGTGACCTTGTTAGTAATCGAACTGGATTTGGTTTACGTTGGAAAGAACATGTACCGCAGAGAAAATTAGATTACGTCTACTGGAACGATCCGAATGAAATAATAAACAGATTAAGATTATTAGTTGCGTCGAGGGATGCAGGTAATTTGAATCACTCACCCGAGATAGAAGAAATTATTACAGAACTTAAAACATCAAAAATTATAGCATGATAAAACGTCGCATTGCAACCGAGTTACATGCACCAGCTAGAAGACGATTTTTACGTCGTAAGATCATAAGCAAAGGAATGAACGATTTAGTACAAATAGATCTTATGGACATGTCTAATTATGCAAGAGACAATAGGAATTATAAGTATATTCTTCTTGCATGCAATTTTTATTCCAAGATGGCTTATGCACGACCATTACGTGATAAAAGTGGTATTAACGTTTCGACTGCTATGGAGGAGATATTGAATGAAATGGAATCGTTTCCGAAGAATGTTCAATCTGATAAAGGAAGGGAGTTTTACAATAAACATTTCCGCGAAATAATGAATCGTAATAATATTAATCATTACAGTACATTCACACACGTTAAGGCTGCTGCAGTGGAACGCTTAATAAGAACGATCAAACTGATTTTGCATAAGGAATTTATTGTTCAAGGCTCATATCAATGGATAAACATACTACCTAGAATTATTCATACCTACAATAATACTTACCATCGAACGATTCGTATGAAGCCTGTAGAAGTTCGTGATAATTCTCTCCTGCTCAGCGTCTACAAATATGATAGAAGTCTGCGTGAGAAGCGAAGATCTAGGCTTCATCGTGTTGGTGACTACGTGAGGATTTCTAAGCATAAAGGTGTTATGGAGAAAGGTTATCTACCAAATTGGAGTGTTGAAGTCTTTAGGATACGTACAGTGCAAAGGACACATCCATTGACCTATCTCATCGAGGATCTGGAGGGTAAACTGATTGAAGGAGCATTCTACGGTTATGAATTACAGAAAACTCAATATCCAGACACGTATTTAGTTGAAAGGATCATCAGACGTCGTGGTGATAGGATTCTGGTGAAATGGTTAGGATTTCCTACCCGTGAATGGATTAATGAGGTGGACATTGTATAAATAAAAAAAACACACAACTCAATAAAGAAATATAATTTTAATGATATATTGTGTTTGATTTTTTTTTTGTTCACATTGATTCCTGACATCTTCTGTAACTGCTAATTCACATCTCCTTAACTTAAACATGATAATAACATTTTTATACTTTTTTAAAAATCTTCTGTAACTGCTAATTCACATCTCCTTAACTTAAACATGATAATAACATTTTTATACTTTAAAAAAAAATCATACATGATTATAGTTGAATTAACATTTAATTGTAGAGATTTTAACATAACGTACATGCTAGTTCACATTGAGTATATATAAATTCACCTACCCTTAACGTAAACATGATAATTACAACTTGAAGTAATTAGTAATATACGTTAAACAAACATCATACATGATTATAGCTGAAATAAGAGCCTTTGTACATGCTAGTTCACATTGATATATATATAAATCTCCCCTCACCCCTTAACGGAGACATGATAATAACATTTTGATATAATTAGTAAATATATTTTAATAAAAAATCATACATGATTATAGTTGAATTAACATTTCATTGATTTCTGCTATCTAACATTTCAAAACGACATGAATAGGAAAAAATATTCCTTCACCCCTAACATAAACATAAAAAAAGCAACACGTTATCTTTCAAATGAAGTAAATATGTTATTATCATGTAATTAGTAACACACTTTACAAATATACTTGAAACTCAATTATTTCGTTTTTTGAAATACAGTAATATGTTATTATCATGTGCCTAGTAATACCTTTTAACTCAGTTGTAACACACTTTACAATTATACTTGAAACTCAATTATTTTATTTTTTGAAATACAGTAATATGTTATTATCGTGGCCTAGTAATACCTTTTAACTCAGTTGAATCTATGCTTTATTGAGAAAAGAAAAAAGAAATTTACACTTGACAATTTTCTATAGCATAATGTCCCCATGCTAATGTTGAAAATGAATTATTGGGAATGTATCGTTTTGTATCGATACCACTTAAAGCTATCTTATTAGATTCAATAGTATGAACATCATGTTTATAACTTCTGAAACATGTCTGCATGCTTCGATGTATAGTGTCAGGATGTGTAATACATGAGAGATATTGTTCAAAGGTTATGAATCTCATCGAATCTTTTGTTACACCTTTTGATTTTTTAATCACTTCAGTATCATATCGATAACTATATAATTTCGATTTCAGCCCTACATATTCAGTCATCACTCTACCGGCTAGCTCATCCTTGAATAATCCTGAAATTTTCTTATTTGCTAACGGAATACCATACACATTATCCATTGGATAATTCGATGTATCGAATAAATGTATATTGGTTTTAATAAATTCATATATATCGCAGCTAGATTCAAAGAGAAAAGCATCCGTGTCCGTATAGATTAAAGTTACATCTTTCAATTTTTTCTTCAGAATTTCATAATAAAAATCATACATTTTATGTTTGGATAGATCCAGGATTGCTTGTCCTATGTATATTGGCTTATTCATCAATATTTCATCTCTGACCAATTCTATACCTATTAAATTTTCATCAAAAATCACGTACCTTATACATGTCTGTCGAGCTAACAATTTACGCGCTCGTTTCCAGCTGGTAGCTAAATGAAATGAATTATAACGTTTTACATTCTCTATAAATTTTCCATAAACACAATTATTCATTAACTTCCATAGATTTTGACCAAATTTCGTCTTATCTTCAATACGTTTACGAACGTTGAGTTCAATGTAAGGATTTATCCAGTATGTATACGCGATGGAATCAAACCAAGTTTAACACATTGTTGAAAATTGAGATAATGTAATACGTATTTATTTTTATCATTCAATGTTGTTAGCAATTTTGTATACTTATCACCTGGCGCGATTTCATTCAAAGGGCATAATGGCAAATCATTTTGTATATCATGAAGTTCCTGTGGATATTTAAAGTCTACTTCCAACACATATCCCACGTCAGAATCACTTGTAATAGACATAAAATCTATTGATTTAATTTCAGCATCAGTTAGCCACCTTATATCAGTGTATGGTAAGCTATTATTTTCCATTGTATAACTATATAGAGAATTGCAGTCAACGTACATTAAATAATTAGTTGGTTGAGTGTTATCATAGCTAGTCATGTATCTGTTATTCGCCTTTGCATACCGTTTGGACACAGTGCAAATTCCACCTCGTATTCCTTTTTCGAAGAAATCTAGCGTAGTCTTATCTGTTAATAATGAAATCTGTACACCAGTCGTTCTTAAGATTGCATCATAGGCTAACCCGGGAAGTGTGTAATACTGACACGGGTCGAGTCCGTACAAACCGATACTTAATTCACGGAAGCGTTCAAACACGTCCGTTAGTATTAATGTATCGCACTTAAGATATATATTTAAATATTCACCCAGATTTTTAACATTGAATTCATTCCATACCGTTCTAGCATGACTATAATCCTCATCGCTTACATGATCAAACTGATGTTTGGATGGTAGACTATTCTCGTATAATTTTTCTATAGAATCCACATACGTGTACGGGAAGACACCTTTACGTTTCATCAGTTGTCTATGCAAAGGATTCGTGTACATATTATTGGTATAATGAAAATCATCTGCTTCTAACATATCCGAAAGGTTACTAAGTTTTGAATCCAAAAAACGATAGCTATCCAGAAATCTTAGATATATACTCATTCCATTCGAATTTGTATATCTTTTGCTAAAGGATAAGTAATTTTCAGAAGTTTGTGCAATACAGTTGATAGGTTCCGTATCGTAACCTAGTTTCTTTACTATGAAATGAGCATCGTATTTTGACAAGCAATGAAAGAATATTGGTATGAATCCTGGCATTTTCCTATTTAAATTGCAGTGCTTATGAGCTGGGCCAACGTAACTTCCAGTCAAATGACAATGATCACGAACCTTTATACACGAGTTAAGAAATTCACGTTTGCATATGTGACATCGTGTTGCATTTTGATATTCTAGCTCATCCACATCTCTCATACTTATTTCAATTTTATTAGCATATATATTAATGACCTGATTTGCAATTAACGTTAATTCTTTAAGAAAATTTTCAATTGCATATGGACCTTCAAATGATTTGAAACGTGTTAAATTTTTATCATAACTACAGACCAAATGTAATGCAATTGCATACGCTTCATGTTTATGAATGCTACGTGTCCAGCTTTTACTCGATACATCTTGACACGAATCTACCTTACGTAAGATACATTCTATGTCTGCATAAACCACGAATGGAACTTTTAGACATTTCGAATATGCGTTAAATTCAACGAGATCAGTTTTACCAGCCTCGGGCATTCTGATAATTTGATTCATCATACACCTCTTTTTATGGCTATTTAAACGTGATTCTGATGTGAAATACAAGTTACAATTGTTACATAACCATTTTCGCCCATTATGTTTCGTTAGCTGCTTTCCTAGCAAACGTGATAAGTCTGTTATCAGACAATAATGTCTTTTATACATTAAAAGATTAACATGATGTGATTTTATCTCTCTTGGTTGATATAAGAGAATAATCGATTTATTTTCAACACCGTATATCGTTATTGAAATATTTGAATTTTGATTCTCGAATTTTTCTACATCTTTCAATGATACGGGGAATGTTATATTCTCAAAGTTAAATTCGTTACGAAAATCATATCTTTTATAGGAGGTGGGTCGATTCTTGTTACGTTCTACCGGGTATTTGGATGCTAACAGACAGTATGCAAAGCAATATTTATCAGTATTACGAATGTTAATAACAGCTCTCTTCGATTTTATAAAGTCGGGTAATTCAGTATACATCCCTGCATTCAATGAATCGTATTGTGTCACATATATTGTTAATTTCTCAATACTGTATAAAGCTTTTGAACTGGTACGCGATTCAAAATTATCCATATGATCTAGTATAGGTTGTACAATCTTCTCTTCATACCATATAGATTTATCTGTAGATTGCAATATCACCTCAAGTTTACTGTTAAAGTTAAATGTATGAATATTATCGCTCTCTTGTGATATTATGACATATTGACAGGATAAACAGGATCCTATCTTAAGACCTGATTTATACATGTTTAAGCCCTTATCAATTTCATTCAAAATTAAAGGTTTGCATTCTGCTAAGAATATAACGGGGTCAAGTATATTAACACAGTTGTGAATTTCATAGGTACATAATCTGTTTTTGAATGCGGACTCACTGTGCTTACATCGTAATCGTTCAGCCTGGGTCACGTTCGAGCAGGTTTCCTCTTGCTGAATCGAGGGTTGTCCAGTGGCAGTATCGGAGCATCTTGTCGTCGTTTCTGAAAAAAGCAATTACAACATTCGATTAACTTTACATACGGGAACATTGATTTACATGTATGTAAGGTGGTAACAGAAATAACATACATGTTAATAACTTTTACATGTCTGAATCTCAATTTTACGTAAACTCTATACTTTACATAGAACGTAACATGCATGTAACTTTTACATATGAAAATAGTTACATAATGATTATGTATTTTTACAATTATTGCTATCATCACGTAACTACAATATTCAGATAGTATGTAACTGTTTTACGTAATGCTCTCTCCCTTACATAAATGATAAAAACACACAACGTAAACCATATAGATGTAAAATACCGTAACTGAACTACGATATTCACATGTACGTTTTACACATATAAATTAACGTTCTTTTTTCACCTACAACGTTACTTTTACGTGTAACAAACAAACGTAACTAACATGCATGTGAAATAACGTAACTGAACTACGATATTCACATGTACGTAATTATTACACATGAAAATTAACCCTACAACGTTCACTCTCAATTACTAATACTACATGACGTGCGATAATTAACACTTTAAGTTCTAATACAACATGTACGTACATGCAAGTAACTACATTCAATTACTAATACTACATGACGTGCGATAATTAACACTTTAAGTTCTAATACAACATGTACGATTTCACATTTACATGCAAGTAACTACATTATCACTTTTTTTTATGAAATTTTATTCAATAATTGTACTCACCTTTTGACGACATTACGGGCTGCTTAAAAAAGACAATTTATGTCGTTTGAAACCACTTTCTAGTGTTTCCTCGCCATGGTATTGGAGTATGCAGTCACCACGATTTAGTAGATCTTTCTGCGCTGCGGTCATATGTTTGAATCTCTCCGGGAGGAAGACTTGGAAATCTGATGTTTCGACGACGACCCGTTCACCATATCTGGTCTTCACGGTTTTGACGGATCGAATGATGTGTTGAACGGATTGCTCTAATTCACGTAGTTTCTTTGTGGGAAGATGTGTTCCACCTTCAGCTAGTTGATTTAGCTGTAGCATCTCATGATCTGAAACATACATATAAGTACACACGAATCAGTATTACTTCAACATTCTTCGTAAACAGAGATAAAAAATGACTTACATTATACAACTTTTCAATCTTACCTGTAGGATCCATATTTCCAGAGAATCGACTGCCTCCTAACACATCCGTACTGCGGTATTTATTAACAGTTGCTCCGCCCCCCCCCCTCCGTCCGGGAGAGGTGTTACTGTCTACATATTACGTTATGTGTTTAAAGTAGTTGTGACTACGTTATGAGTTAAAACATATTACTAGTAACTTTATTATCATAGTTTAAACTTTATATAGGTTCATCATTTTTTACACCCCCTCCAACCGTATCTCTCCTTCCCAAACACCATGTTGCGTGCGCACACTAACTGTGATTCGTTCCCTACATCTTGGAGGGGGGGATATAATTACACATTTCTTTACACACACATACTTGTACAAAATATATTTTTCTGAACATTTGATTTTTTTACATTTGGTATACTAACACATTCATAGTATTGTTTCATCATTCATACAAATATATAGATTCATTCGTTTAATTTTAAAATATATTCTTTTTTTCCTAACGTTATTTGACAAAATTAGACTTCGCTACAGCAATAGGAATGTTTTGATCACCCCTGTCACCAGTCTGGAGAGATTAACTCTTTTTTTCTCTGACCTACATACCAAGGGGGATGACGTTCAGTGGAGTATTCGTAATACTGAGGGGAGATTTTCTAGACAATTTTTTATATGGAGGGTGATATCTTACCACTATAGACCCCTACTTGCGTATATATATTATCGTATTGATTGATCAGTTTTGTATTACTCATATCTACTTAAAGATGAGATACTTTTCTCTCGTTATCTTAATCATTTTTAAATAGATGGTTAGTGCTTTTATTTTATTTTCGATGTTATGTTCCACTTTTATCATGCTTAGAGGGAATATTCTTTTTAAGTTATCGTGCTTAGAGGGTGCGTTCCTTTATCATGAAACCCCTTTCAAACAGCTTTACATTTGCATTCTTATACTTTTCTCTCAATATTTTTTTATCATTCTTAAAGAGATGGGTAGTGCTTTTATTTTTATTTGCATTTGCTATGTACCACTTTTATCATGCTTAGAGGGGACATTTCTTTGTCATGCGACCCTCTCACATAGATTTACATTTCCATTCTTATACTTCATCAATGTGGAATAGATTTATATTTTCTCGTACCTCGATGTGGGAATGGAATTTTAACCTTTTCTTAACCTTTACATCGCTCTTGGATACAATAGCTCAAGGAGAGATTCTGCATAGGGAACACCCCTTACCAGAATGTCTTATTACATTTATTTTCATAATTCTCTCCCAGTAAACATACCTAATCATTCTCTCGATATTCTTTTATCTAAAGAATAACGATACTACATCATATATCATACACTAAACGTAATAGATATCAAACCCTACACTCGATATTCATACATGAGAGTTCAAGCACAGACATCGAAGCACTGAACGTAATAGATATCAAACCCTAGACTCGATATTCATACATGAGAGTTCAAGCACAGTCATCGAAGAATTACTATCAATACATTTAATTCAAACATCCCCGGAACCCCCCCGTTACCCACACCGCCCCCATCACAATATCGAACCCTAGACTTCGATATTCATACATGAGAGTTCAAGCACACACACACACATCGAAAAGAATACATGAGAGTTCAAGCACACACACACATCGAAAAGAATTCACATTTAATTCAAACATCCCCGGAACCCCCGTTACCACACACACACACACACACACACACACACACACACACACACACACACACATACACACACACACACAATCATCATCATCATCATCATCATCATCATCATCCCAACCCTCAAAAACATCTCACTGCACAGGGGAGAACGGCACTACGCCAACACTCCCCTTCTTTTACAACTCGATTTTCATATAGGAGAGTTCTAAATCAATGAGCATTCTACATCACTCATATATTAACACAGAGGAGAGTTCAACATCTTATCTACACTGTGCTGATTCTCTCAATTCTATACTACTTATGGGCATACATACTTTCTCTTTAGTATGTTATATTTATAGAAAGCTAAATTATGTGGAAGCTTAATTTCGTAATAAATTATATAAATTATATATCTGTATATGTACGTTTGTAACTCAATATTTGCAGAATTTTTGGTTGCTATAAATTATAGAAAAATGCATTTTCCTCTAAATTCCTGACGAACTATTCATGTCATTAAGCAGTGTACAACCACTGAGTAAGAGGAGTAGAGCAATAAAAATAAATAAAAAAACACCGTGCGGGTCATTTGACACGCGGTGTTACTGGGTTCAAAGCGCTCATACTTGGTTTAAAGCTACATACGCCAATTTAGAAGATTGCTGATCCCTGCCACAATATTTGCCTGCATGATCCAACGTATGCTGCGACTAAAAAGCCATAAAGCTATCGAAATTAACAATAACAACCGAAAGCAACAATCTCAAATTTGGAAACTAATCACAGCAGCAGTGCGGATGACTTGTATCCTGACCATCAGTCGTTGAGGAGTAACCTTGTTGCCTCCTATTAATTCCCTTGCCACTTTCACACCTGTCACCCGACAATCTTCCTCCAGTCCAACAAGCGGTCAAACCCATTACGGACATGTACAATTGATAGCATTCACTGAGGCTGACCTGCTCGACAACACATTGATCGATCGAGTTAACAATCATTAACCAGTTATTTTAATTTACAAACGTCCACACGAAACTTGCTGTAGCGAAGTGAAGAGTACGACTAATGGAGACCTCCCCCTTAGATATCACACATAATAAATATCGACTTAATGTTTCATAACTTTGTTAGTCCTCCTTTATGTAGTTTTGAAAGATTTTAACAGCTTTCTGCGCGAAACATATTAAGGAACATGTTGAGAACTGCCTTAAAATTTTCCAAATACATACTGCGTTATTGCCGCAAGGAATAGTGAACTACAACTTGAGGAACTGTGGCAATGAACTTTCAACAAAACAAGTGAAATAGGCTCTCCTGCTTTGTACTCTCTGGTTTCTAAATATGTCTCGAATTTTGTAGATTTAACGGTTTCGGCAAACAAGGTTGGAGTGGGAAGTAATAAAATCACAGGAAGTGCACTGTCAATGTATTCCCTTGTACTTCTTCTACTGCCTATTTTGAATAAGTAGAGGAATTATTGCATTCTAGACACAAATATGACGTCAAAAATGTCATCAAATATACGTGTTTTGAGACCCTTGAACCCACAAAAGCATTTCAAAAACGTTCCTTTGTTTATGTGCATGTGTGTGTCTCTGATAGAGGAGGCAGGCTCAGATACAGCACGAGGTATAGAAAACTCATTACGAGGCAAAGGAATGCTCCCCTGAGAATATATAAATACAACACCAAGGCAATAGGACTGTCCTTTAATTTTATGCTTACATACTGCGTTCCATATGTATGAAAGTTTTTTTTAAGGTAGATAGAGTATATAGTACTACACAGGAATACAAAATCAGCACCACAATATTTTTATATATCTTTATAGTATCTGCCGAATATGTCTGAAAGAATAAATCAAAAAACGAAATAAAAGATTTAGAATAATCCTACATTGCTTAAGTTCAGCGGTTCGCCTCCATCGTCAGCAATCTGCCCCACCTCACATCACCGCTTCTGCTTTGCATAAATAAAAACGAAACAAAGGCCTTATAGTGAAGTTGATTCTATCACACAGATTTTTCATCCCTTAATTTCGCTAAGAGTTAAAAATTTATATAAATTATATGGTCATATATAATTCGCAATATTTAAACAAAGTTGCTTACATCTCATATAAGTTATCAATATTGCAACTATGTAGTACACATAAAAAATCGCAAAATAAGGAAGAACAAATACAGCAATTTGAAACTGAAATACCACAATGTACAACACAGATAACGGTTTATAAACCCGCGTATCCATTAACACTGAAGAAAGTCTTAAACAGTAAAATGAACTGGCATACCCAGTCAAGGTAACAGTCAAATAAACTTCTTTAACTTCTGCTTCACCAGTACGCCATATCATAAATATATACCGAGATGTCAAAGATAATATCCCAAATTTGCATCCTGAAGAGAATAATCATGGTGCAATAATCATGGTGCGAAAACAGTAACATAATAAAAAATAAAAGACATATCTTACGTATAGAATGCGAAGGCTAACACAAGTGCAAAATCAGTAAAGGTTTCGGGGAATCCAGAAACCT
Source organism: Mantis religiosa (assembly GCA_030765055.1). Lineage (NCBI taxonomy): Eukaryota > Metazoa > Arthropoda > Insecta > Mantodea > Mantidae > Mantis > Mantis religiosa. Next base: position 2,304,748 of record JAUKNK010000108.1, on the reverse strand, counting down.
CTATTTCCGTCGAAAATTTGATATGCTTAGTAGGGTGAAATGCAGTATTTCCTGTGCCCACAGGTAACTGTAGCGGAAGTAATACAATGGAACTAATTACAGGTATTACCACCTAATAGAACTTTAATTCCAAACTCTAGGAGCTTAAACAAAAGAAGAAAATGATTAAGTATGAAGGTCATATTCAGGCATGTACAACAAACAGACAATCTGAGTCAAGCCTTCTAAAATACTAGCACACCACTCATTACTTAAATTACGGGGCTTTGTTGCCTTGAAATACACCGTGATGTTGGTCCTCAGCTACAAACTTTGTGGAATGATTGGTCTCACAAAGAGGATCAGCTTTTCTTAAACAACCGAAGTTTGACTAAAGCGTCGTTTAGACATGATTAAACAGACAAGATCCCAGGATCAATAATCTCGTTTATTGCTGTAGTAACAATGAAAATTAAATGATAAAGTAATTCAAACAGGGACTTAAAATTGTCTACCTTCAACCCCAATGCATTCATGAGTGAGCAGTTCCAATGACTCTCAGGACCTCTCCATCATGTACGGTCTCTGAGGAATGCGGTCAAGAGCAGCATACATGTCCACAATGTTTTATTCCCTGATATCAATTGGGGTGCAATTCTTGACACTCTTCACATATTCAAAGAGGTTTGATGATCGCATTGGTGAAAGTACAGGTCCTCCACGCTTATCATTTCTCACTTTAAGTACTGTTGAGAAGCTCTAACAATACCTGAAGTGTGGTGCAGCTCGTCATGTTGGAATCATATTTTCCTCTAGGTAACAAGGAACACGTTCTCCAGAAGCATTTGTTCTTGATCGATGCATCAGCTAGTTTCGTTGTTTCACATAGAACAATCCTCTGTGAGACGTACCATTTCTGAAAGTTTGTTGTGGAAGTCTGAATCATCTTCTGGAGGATGATGACACCTCAAAAATCCTTAACCAGATTCCAGAAGACTTACGGTAAATCAGACATTTGACAGAGTATGGTAAACTATTGAAATTAAGCATTAAAACTGTAACGGAAATGAAAATTAATAAATACTTGTGCACTCCACTTTGTTTATTCCTCCCTGTGGCTTGTCATGTGATTTTGGTTACACACAGTAGAGTTTTTCTACCACATACCTAGTAGGTACAAATGTATCGTGTCTAGTGGGCAGACACTATTGGTGTATTGCATTCCACCCAAAAAGACACTAGGTGTATTGCATTCCACCCAAAATTTCAATATTCATAATTCATTAAACATAAATGTTTTGAGATCCCGAATTTGATATTGGAGACCTTCCGCAGATGCGATTCGAAGAGTTCCAATACTATCTCCCATTCCAAACACATTTTGTATAAAAAGTATAAAAATTGTTATTTTATTAAACATAGGATTATGATTTTGATTACAACACAAAGTAAGCGGTAAATCTTGTAATTTATAGCAATAGCATCTTTTATTTATAGACGCTCCTAACTATTATGGTTCTCAGCGTTCCGTTCTATAATGGGCGTAAAAGAACGCTTAATTTCGCTCATAGACCCCTTTATTAGAGTTGAGGCAATTTTAATATGAGATAATTGGCCGCAGCATGGCTGAGTGATTAGACCGCTTGGCTTTCACAAAGGCGGCCCCGGTTCGATCCCAGGCTACCGAAAAGTGAGATTTGTGGTCGAAAATTTGGCGCTGTGGCGGGTTTTATCCCTGTACTCCGGTTTCCCAGCCAGAATTCCACCGATTGCTCCATCATCATCTTTCCTATCACTTCATCTGTCATACTTGCACTTCGGTGTTGGACATATTCCTCATCCTGGAACTCTCCCTGATCAGGAGACCTCTGATCCTCAACATGTTGCCTACGGGCCTCGAGGTTGCGTGATTCAGAAAGCCCTATTTTCCGCTTAAGGAATTACATGAATTCATTCATTCATTCATTCATTCATTCATTCATTCATTCATTCATTCATTCATTCATTCATTCATTCATTCATTCATTCATTCATTCATTCATTCATTCATTCATTCATTCGTTCGTTCGTTCGTCCGTCCGTCCGTCCGTCCATCCGTCCGTTCGTCCATCCATCCGTCCATCCCTCCATCCGTCCATCTCTTCCTCCCACCCTCCCTCCCTCCCTCCCTCCCACCATCCATCCCTCTATCCATCCGTCCATCTATCCATCCGTCCGTCCATCCATCCGTCCATCCCTCCATTCCTCCATCCCTCCATCCCTCCCTCCCTCCCTCCCTCCCTCCCTCCCACCATCCATCCATCCGTCCGTCCGGCCGTCCGTCCGTCCATCCATTTATATGGGATAACCAGCTTTACTCCTTCATCGGAGGAAGTCATGCTAAGTATTTTTACGCCCGAAAAAAGTTTGTCAACCCTCCGCCGCCGTATTTGAACCCGCGACCCGGGGAGCAGACCTTGGTGTGTTAATCCTGGATCAGCATAGACCTGACAATAGCCTGTTAAAACTCTTCATTTCGAAGGAATTTTGTATAACTGGTAAGCGTGCACAGATAATTAGTGTAAAACAACGATATAAGTATTTTCCTTAAAACTCACAATTTGTTGCAAATAAGTTCTTGTGGAATCAGCAGTTTCCGAAATATATTGTAATTAGGTGCAATTATTACATAGTTTGTAATTTTTACAAACTGAACTGTTGCTGTTCAGCTGTTTCTTGCGGAAAAGGAGTTGTTTCTCAAGAAAAGGAGTACTGAATGTAAATGCCGTTTTTAAACATCAGAATATCCATTCGGGTTCGTGTATCCTCCTTGTAAATATAACAAAATGTGTATTACACTTTTTCTAAAGTTTATCTAGATTAACAGAAGTACAAGTATTAACTTGTATGAAATAAACAAAAGTAAGTTAAGAAATTCATGTGAATTTAACAGCTAGTGTGTATTTTTAATGGAAATAATTTATTACTGCATTGTCTAATAAAATTTGTTTTGTTTTATTTCAGGTAAGCCGAAGTTTGCGATGCATTGGGTTTGTTGCTGCTGTGGTATGTACGAATATCGAACTTTTAATTAAATGTGATTAATTTTAATGGTTTGAGGTTAATTTCATACAATATAATAATCCAGAAGCCCAATAGTGCTGAAAATATTAATTAACAAAGCCGGGTTATTAAATTCATGCTATTCAAACAGAAAAATATATAGGTGCAATTGAAATTCACCTAGTTTGCTGGCATTTGGAATGGAATTTATTTAATTAAGTAATTTGAAGTATGGAAATAATCAAATGCTATTACAGCTGATGCCCCATACCTCTTGTTTTGGCCTAATTTATTGTACGAACTCCTTGAGTATAATACATTTAAAATATTTTAAGTGTCTTAGGTTTAATTAATAATCTGTGTATCTGGCCTACATAGCTTTTCTCGGGTAATTACCACTTGAAAACGTAAAACCATTTCGAGAGCGTCTCTTGTGTATTGGAATTCTGGGATAGCTTCTATAACTTCGTCGAGTGCCTCAAGCACCTCTTACGTGAGCATCCAGAACGTTTGGTTATGTAAAATGATGAATGATATTTCCCTGAGATATTCTTCTGGGCGTAGCGGTTACTAAGCACACTGCTGACATTTAGTAATCTACATTTTCGTTTGCTAAGTCTGTACCATCAAATTGTGCCTATTTTATACAGAAAGATAGTATACAGGTAGTACTTCAAATAATGAAAATCTTAATTAAAACAAATGCGAATTAGGTTCATATGGCATTGCTCTATCTATTCTTCAACCTGTACCTATGAAAGTTTATTTTTCTCTCTACTACATGTTAACCGAGATAACTGTGTGTAGGAATGGTTCTATTACATATTTCCTTGTACAATAGGCATAGAGGGATACATTAGACTTTAGCGATAGTCATGTGTTCACTTATATGATCTTCTCAACCTATTCCTCGCAACCATTCCTACAAAAACTGTTTTTCTATCTGCTACAGATTATTTGGTTCTTTGAGATAAGCCTAGATTAGGATTATGATTAGGATTACCATGGAGGTATTCAGCACCGAAACCTATGGTTTATTGTACCTAAGTCCCAAATGAAGCATACCCGAGAGGAAGGATGAGGCGAGAGGAGGCAAAGGGGGGTCGAACAGCACCGAGACACCCACCGACTGAAAGAGACCTCCAGATGAGAGATGATAATGAGGGTGGAATGGAGGGACAGGAAATTCGGGGGATGTAATTAATCTACCCAGCATTCACTAGCGAACCAGGAAAACCTCAGAAAAAACCCATGGGTCAAGTAGGTCGGCCACATAAATCGAGAATGGGTCTCCCGAATGCGAGCCTTAGACGAAACCTCCTGAGCCACCAGAGCCACTACACTCGTTTAAGCCTAGATGCTCTTTAAATACTTTTGAATTGTCATGTTTGGTACAAAAAGCATTTGCATTTGGGTTTGCATTTGAGAAAAGGAATGAAAGCAGCCCAGACTTCACCATATTGCCTCGTGCTGTCCACAGAGTTGCTGGACTATAGTTCTAAATAGATCTTGACTACGTTTGTTTTGATTAAATGAATGGAACACGCTATAGACCTTTGTGTCTGAATAAAGCCATACAAAACAATATGGGTGGGCTTCATTCACCACTCTGTTAACACATGCACGAAATAAAGCTATTGCTATTTGCTGAGACTATTATATTTATCTACTCCAGCGATAAGCATTTGAGAATCCATGAGAAAAAGATGAGAACTTAAGACGTGGGATAATACAATGCATGTAAATATTTGTTCTTCCATTCTATTGGTGCGTTTGTATTAGGCAAGTCAAAGTTGGGACACGACCGTACCTCATAGCTATACAGTACGACTTATTTGCGTAAACAGTTTGAGTTACCAAACAGTGATATGAATAAAACATGAGGAAAGCATGAAACTTGCTTGGAGTAATCAATATCTACTCTTAAAAGAGCAGTGTGTAAGATATGTTAGATCAAATAAATTCTGACACGATAGATAGAGACATATGTAAAAGACATGTACTTTTAATATCATTAATGTTAGTAATATTAGGAAATTCAATAATGAATAATGAAAAATTTATAAAACCAGAAGAACAGTGTATATTTTATAAGAGTGTGTGTTTCCCCAGATATAAGGAAAAACGAATTAGTGGGAGGCTCTCAGAAAAAAAAAACAACAAAAGGAAAAGGAGAATGTTTAGATGTTATTGTTCACCTGATATTCACGAGTGCTCATTCATTGTGAACGCTTTCGAAAACATACAGCAAGAAATGACAGATCGTGGACAGTTGGGCAGATATAACCCAGTACGTCAATTTATGATATTGGAAGAGAAAAAAAGTATCATAAGAAATGGAAATATAAGCACAGTTATTGACACAAAATTAAGATAGAGGCCACACAGGACAGCAGATAACTAGAAAACACACATCACTTTGTGTAACATACAGACATGCCAAAATGCGTCGCTCCAATTTGTTAGCGACAAAGGTAAATTACTTAAGTATACTATAGTGCGATCCATTTCAATAGGCCATAACTTTTGAACTAATAATAGGACACACGTGAAACTTTTGGAGAAAATAGTACACAATTGGGAGATTGCATTACACTATTTACATCTCACAGAAAATGTTGGAAGTGTCCTCCACCAGCATCTACGTATTGTTGGGCCCGTTTTCTATGATAAAACTGCAGAAACTGAAGTTTATATGGGTATCTTCAAGACATTTATGGAGCAGCTCAGTGATATCGAACTGAGGGAAGGTTTTTTCCAGCAAGATGGAGCAAAGTGCCATACATCTAATGAAACCATGGGACTTGTAAACAGTTTATTTGATTACCTTTGGTAATCTCAAAAGGTCTGTGCCCCCTTTCCCAGATCCCCTGACCTAACCTCACCGGATATTTTCTTGCGGGGGGTATCTGAAAATATAGTGTACAAGAAGTAAGACCTGAAGTTTTCTTGGGGAAGAATACGCCCACTTTCTTCTCGGGCAGCCAGCCAGGTGAAAAGATGATTAGATATCAACGTTTCGGGAGTGTACATCTCTCCGATCATACGGATATTTATAAAATGTTACAACCACAAATGAAACACTGGGTATAACACAACTATAAACAAATACAAAAATGTTTTGTCTTATATTAAATATGCTGATGATGGGAGAGATGCACACTCCTGAAACAGAGATATCTAATCATCTTTTCACCTGGCTGGCTACCCGAGAAGAAAGTGAGAGTGTACAAGAATATGCTACGGATAATTAATGTTCTCAAGGAATCCATTCGAAACGACATAAGTAACATTGGCGATGATACTCTCTGGAAAACTTCAGGGAATGTGGTGAGACGAGTGCAAACATGTATAAATTTTGGTGGAGGACACTTCCAACAATTTCTTTGAGATGTAAGTAGTGTAATGTAATTTCCCATTTGTGTATTATACTCTCCCAAATTTTCCCGTGCGCGCTATAATTGGTTCAAAAGTTATAGCCTGTTGAAATGATTGAGGTTTATACGGACCGCAATATATTATAAGGCTCACTTGAACATAAGATTGCATTTAGAATGATAAACACTTTCAAAAGAGTGTTACACAGCAATGTTTAAGCAGGTACTGTAAGAAATGCGAGGTTGAAATCAACTTCTTCTAACTGCCTGACCGAAGTGACAGAATGACTCATAAATCCATCGTAACTGAGATGTCACTGCAATGTGATTCTCACGTAAAGATCAAAGACGTTGACATACACATTTTACTCGTGATTAACCCACATGATGTTCGTAATGTTGACCTTTTTGTTACGATTTACGTTTTACAGATCAATATTTGGTGCAAAAGAGAGAGGTACGACAGCATCATCTCTCATCTGGTGGTTTCTTTCAGGGTAAAAGTGTCGGCGGGTGTCTCGGCGGTACAGGGCACGATGATATGCTCTACGTGAACTACTTCCTCCTCCGGTAGGTCGGTTGCCGGTCTCCAAACCGGCTGCCGGGACCATTTCGGAACCACAGTAGGGGGAATGTCCGTTGTCCTGTCCTACCGTGGGAGGTTTTTAAGTAAATTACAGGAATCCTACCCTCTGCACTGTCGTGGCTCCTTGGGATGGCCTCGAGCCTCATCCCTCCTCCCGGGAATGTCCTACTTGGGGGTATAGATACAGTAGATCAAGACCGGTTTCAATGTCGAATTCCCTCCGCGGTAGTCCTAATCCTAAGGTGGTAGAATTTATGAATGATCATTTTCTGGTGAGAAGAATATACGGTTATTTATTTTGAATCTTAAAGCTCTAAACCACCCAGCGGAAAAAGATTCTATACGAGGCTACTTATACTCGTTCATCGGACGAATTATAATAAATATCCTGTTACATACAATACAATAAATCTATGGAAGCATCTCACATCCTCACACCGAGTGAAATTTACTCATACAAGCACTCAGTTGTAAAAACAGGGTACGTATGCTCCGTGTCGCACTATCCCGCGACACCTGAAAATCGTGTGTGTATACTAAATTGGTTACACGCGTTTATACACCGAATACTCTTAATAAAAGCACAACTCACTAGAAAAGCTATCATCGTCACAAGCTTTTATTGAGTAGCTACATACTATCCAGTATCGCTGCTTAAAAATCAGTATCGAGTTTGGAAAAACAGTTTTATTCTTCAATCACTGGTTGAATTATCTATATATTTCCTTCTAGTTACAATGTAAATAAAAGAATACTTTAGGCTTAAGCGATAGTTAAATCGTTATAAGAGCTGGTCTTTATGAGACGGCTTTGAAATTCCATTTTCTTTGCATGCGCTGAAAGTGAACGGTGAATAATGATTTCCTATTTGAGAAAATTATAACTATTTCTTTTTTTTTTTAATTTTACCTCCTCCAACGTTAAGTCATATCGGACGATGAATGAAATGGGAGAAATGATGCTCAAATGAGTCGGAGGTCCATAGAGCTTAGAGTTACCCGACATTTGTCTTTCCGGATAAGGGAAAACCTCGGAAAAAACCTTACCCTGACCGAGATTCGAACTCGAGACCTCTGGAACCTGAGGCAGACACTCTACCACCACGCTACCGAGGCGATTTGCAAATCCAACCCAAGAACATGGCTATGTCGTAATTTGTTAGCTCCAGAAATAAATGTATTTTACATAAATTGTGTCCTTAACGATATCTGCATTTTTAGTGTAGTAAGATTTTGTGTTATTCCTACGTTCGCTGGATATGCCAAAGACCTAGAATGAAGCATAGCATAGACGCTATTCCTAGAAAATTCGAACATGCACTTCACTTTTCATGAAAATACCGTAAGCATATGGACTTTTATTCATATTGGTTGGAGCTATTTTACAGGAAACTAGAATTTTCGAAAGCTTTCATATATAGCTCCAAGGAGGAGATTTTCTTGAACGTGGAAGATGTTGAATTTAAATACCAAGGTTTGCAGTTAACCGATATTTCCCCTTTAAATTATGTTATTCACACCCACAAACTTTTAATTGTCTCTTTTTATAAAAAAAGGAATGCTTTTTGATGTGTCAAAATGTACATTTATAATGGAGCTTACTTATCAATATGTCGACGTCATACAAAATGTTCTCTACCTGCCATGTACCTGACAGACAAAGTAGAAAGAGGAAAATGGTAAATATCCATGTCGTCCCTTCCTCTCATCTATTTATTTCTATACAAATATTGCATGTGTACTGCATCCTGTATATCTGTGTTGTATTCACACATATAAACTGCTTTGCTACAAATATTACAATCTTGTATTTCTATTGTTACTGATACACAAGCAAGCTTCAGTATCACCCACATGAGTACTTTTCTGTATGCGGAAGTTGAAATTTTGCCTTGGTATATTAAGAGTAATCATTGGAGATATAGGGAGGTGAAATGTTCGATTGAAAACCCCTCTCTGGTACATTTCATAGAGCAATTTCGATACAGTTAATTCTGATGAAGTTATAATAACCAACGAATCACGTGGCATAGAAGGCCTTTTCTTGACCAAGGCCTACCTTCCGACCGCTCCGCCTCCACCAGCCACAGGAAACATGAATGGGGTACTCTACTGGAGGATGGGACGTGGTCAGCGCCGCTGTTCGTCTCGGCCGATATATGGGGTGTTCGCAACCAACGGCCGCTACTTCTCAATCAGGTTGCTCCTAAATTGGCATCTTAAGGGACCTAACGAGGCTAAATGCACCCGGAGCCAGATCTCCAAGCGGAAGAAAATCCCTCTTTTGTATCAGGAATCGAACCCGTGCCTCCCGTTTCATAATCAGCAGTGCTTAAAGCTTTCAAAAAACTTTAAAATGTCTATAATAATTAAACACCCTTATCAGCTTTACTAAGAGCCAGACATTGCAGATTGAAATGGGAATGCAAATATTACAAGAACTATCATGTTAAAGTACACACGTCTTCAGTACATAAATCTATATAAATGAACGTAAAGCTTACCTTTGGAACCATATTCATGCACGGCCTAAAGAGATAACTGTAAGTATTTGAGCCTTTAATTTAAATTACCAAAAAGAAAAAAAATGAACGTACCTCTCATACATTATCCTTCTCCCATGCTGATAGCAGATTTATTTTATGGTAATATAATTAAGTTTACAAAATTAAAATGAGTGTATAATGTACACACAAGCTGGAATTTTATCAATGAATAAGAAATCGTCAGTTAAGTTCCCTGTTGAGGAAAAGAAATAAGGCTTCATGGAAAAATCAGTCAGCAGCAAACTCATTAGCTCAAAGTTCCGGTACTTAGATCTCAGTACATTGAGAATTTAGTGTTACCTGAAAACAATTGCACGTGTACAAACTTCTGAAAATTAGAAAGAATAAAGAATTCATATAATTTAGCAAGTTATGTAGTACAGTTTGAATTTCTGTTGCGAATAAATACCTGAAGATTAGGCAATAGCTAATAAATGAATTTTGGTGGGGGGATTATAAAGCAGGCGGGAAGTTTTTAAAGTGTCTGTATTTCTAAAATTCGTGTCATCCCTGTCTTATAGAAGTATTATACTGTGATCGATTATTCTTAGTCAGTGGCACCTAAGGCTGATCTCTGTTTATAACATTCTTAACGGTTGCCCCAAGAGAATTCTGTGCCGTTTGTTTTTTCCCCGGCACATTTTTGTTGCCCTTCCGGTTCGGGGGCGCTGACGTCTTGTTGGTTTGGGCTTTCCGCCGTTTCTCTCTGGGGGCGCTGCGGTGCCCGAGACTTCTTGGGTGGCTCCTTCGAGCCGGGAGAGCAGTGAGAGTGTGTGCCTGGTTGGTGTCGAGTGGGCGTTTCTTAGGGTGAGTGCTCCAATTCGGGTTCCCCGATTTTTCTCTTAGTTTTTTTATAATTAGTCTTTTGGTGAGCCGTGTGTTTTGGTGGGGCTCTTCCTCCCAGATTCGGGGCCAGAAGTATATAGTTATCTTTATCTGTCTGGTTGGTTTAAGCAAAGTGTAGCAAAGAACAAACGAGAAAATAAATACATGTTAAGGTTCCGTTAAAGGCGTATGTTTTCAATTTAATCTCATGACCCTGGGTTGGCCTGCACAATTTGGTAGCAGAGCGTGGTTAATTTGACGCTTGGCTCTCGGCTTGGTTTCCGCGCGTTCGTGTTTGTTGCTTTTGACGTTCTCGGTGCCTACTACTGCATTCTTTGGCAGTGAGGAATGGCGACTTCCTTAGTAAATGTTGACCGCTTGCGTAAAGGTGAGCTGATGTTTGAGTTGTTAATTCGTGGTGGGCAGGTCTCTCCTGCGGCCGACTGGTCAGCCATATTAGACGCATTGCGGCTGGTCAAGGACAAACCGTTTATTGCTTTACCTGATAAGCATGATTTAGTTGCCAATTCCCCTCAAGTGTGTTCTGAAGCGCTTTTAGAGTTGGGTGAGGTTATCCAAGATTTGGAGCGTGAGAGGACCCCTTCAAGAGGACAGCAGGTTCGTTTATTGGCGCGCATCCAGCATTATATCAACAGGTTAGATTATCTCATTACCTATTTTCCGCGTTCCGAGGTTTTACCTCGTGTTAAGACACTCAAACAAAATTTTGAGGCGCTCCTCGAGAAATTTAACGCCATGGCTCGTCAAGGGGGAGAAGACGCTAAGCTGCATTTTCCGGAGACCTCGTCTTCCCCGGCTGTGAGTCCCGTAGCTTCTCTTTCGACGCCATTTCGTGCCTTAAAAATCATTCACCCTTTACAACAGTTGGTGGAGGCAGTGGATATGTTCGAGGTGTCGGATGTGCTGTCGGCTTTCACGTTTTTGAAATTCCTAGTAAAGCTTAACAAGGTAGCCATGGTGCACTCGGTTTCTTCCGATTTAACCATGCAGGCAGTTGCGACCAAGGTCAAAGGTGTAGTTTTGAATCTTTTGCTTAGAGCAAGGCAATCCGCTGACCCTTTAAGTACTTTTCATGCTTTGGTTTTGGAATTCTTTATCCCGCGTCGTGAATTGTTAAAATTATTGCAAGACCATTATTTACGACCTCAAGGTCTGGCCGAACCGTTTGTCCAGTATATGGAACGGGTCAGAGACGTGGCCTTGGCCTTACGTCTCCCAGATACGGAGCAGGCGGTTTGTGACGTCATCATTTCGGGTTTGAATCCCGAAGCTCGCTCCAGTCTTGTTTTCGCGACACGTCCTAATACGTTCACGGCTTTGGAATCTTTAGTGCCCTTGCTTAATGAATGTTCTTCTGTAGATCGATCTCGCTTAGGTGAAGTGTTGAATTCACCTCCCCCACCACGAGCGAATCGTGGAGATGGTTTAACGCCCGGCGTCCGACCTGGGTCATCAACTCACGGGCCCCGGGTAAGATGCTACCGTTGTCAGGAGGTAGGACATATGGTTAAGAACTGTAGTTTTCCTCGCCCAACGGGCATGGACCCTTCGAAATCTGGACGTGATAGTCAGTTCCGGCAGCGCCCCATTTGACGCCAGAAGTTGCCTGCCATGAGCGCGAGTTTGGCCCCATCGCGGCGCATTTTGGCTTTACCCCATTCTATTTAACCTCTTGTGCAGGTTGTTGTCGGTAAGGTGAGCGTTTTAGCCCTCCTTGATTCCGGTAGCTCATTTTCTCTCATTAATCAAGTATATTTTCGCAATACTTTGGCGCCTTCGTGTACCAAGGAGGTGAGCTGTCAGGTGCAATGTTTGGCAGTTAATGGTCAGTCCTTTAATGTGTCTAGCAAGGTTAGGTGTACTATCCGCTTTCCTAAGTTCACTTGGAAACATGAGTGCTATTTGGTCCCTGACCTATCCTATTCTGTAATCTTGGGGGCCGATTTTATGTCACGCTCCCGTTTGTGTTTAGATTTTGCGAAGAAACAAGCCACTTTCGGGTTCGCGACTGGAAGTAGTGTACCTTTTCAGGAGAAACTATATGAAGTTCCACCTCGCCCTCGTCTAGGTAACGTCACGCTATTAGACGAGCGTGAGGCAGATATGTCCTTGTCTCATTTGACTCATCAACAAGCCGCAGTGGTGGAAGGTTTGGTTCAGGAATTTCCCTCCTTGTTTTCCGACCGATTGGGTGTTACTCATCTTATTACCTACGATATTCAGCTGACTGACCCGTCCCCTGTTAAGCTTTCTCCGTACCGTCTGACACCACCCAAAATGGCCATTTTGAAGGCTAAAATCAATGATATGTTGGATAAGGGTATCATTAGACCTTCCACTTCGTCTTATAGTAGCCCGGTTTTCTTAGTTCCTAAGGGTGACAATGATTTCCGTCCTGTCGTGGATTATCGCCAACTCAATAAAAAAATACTTATTGAGTCTACTCCCATGCCAGACCTCCATACTGCCGCCCATCATTTTGCTGGTGCACGCGTGTTTACGACTCTGGATTTAAACAGCGCCTATCATCAGATTCCTTTGTCGGATGAATGTAAACACGTGACTGCCTTTTCATCTCCGTGGAGATTGTATGAGTTTAATAGGATTCCCTTTGGGATTGCTACCGGTGCGCAGGTACTTTCCCGTCTCTTGGACAATTTGTTTTCTGACATTAAATTTAAATTTCTTTACCACTATTTAGACGACCTAGTAGTGTACTCTCCTGATTTTGATTCCCATATCTTACATTTACGTGAGGTGTTTGATCGCTTACAGAAGGCTGGCCTCACGGTTAAAAGGTCTAAAGTGAAGTTTGCTACCACAGAGATTGCTTTCTTGGGCCATTGGGTGTCGCCCGCCGGCATTACTATTGATTTAGAACGCACCAAAGCCGTGCGCAATTTTCCACCCCCTAAGAACTTACGTGCATTGGCTCGTTTTGTTGGTATGGTGAATTTCTTTTCCAAGTTTATTTCTTCCTTCGCTGCCCGGGTTGAACCTTTGAATCGCCTTCGACGGAAGGGTATTAAGTACGTCTGGGGTGACGAACAACAGCGTGCGTTCGAAGACCTTAAGTCCGCCATTTCCTCTCCTCCTGTTTTGGCGTTTCCAGATTTCAATAGAACTTTTATTCTCCAGACCGACGCTTCTAGTTATTCCCTGGCGGCGGTTCTTCTCCAGGATTTTCCGGAGGGGCGCCGTCCCATTTGCTATGCTTCGCGAACTCTATCTGAAGCTGAACGCAAGTTTTCAATCTATGAGCTCGAAACCTTGGCAGTTTTGTTTGGTCTCGAGAAGTATAAACCCTACCTGGAACATGTATCTTTCATATTGGAGTGTGATAACCAGGCTCTCACGTGGGCGTTAGGGACACCACGTAAAACCGGTAGGCTTGCCCGTTGGGGCGTGCGGATTGGGGCGTTTAAGTTTACACCGAGGCACATTCGTGGTTCTGAGAATGTAGTTGCTGACGCCCTTACACGTATGTTTTCTGAGGAACCACCCCTGTTACCACCTTCGGGGACGGTTTCCGGCTCTAACGCCTGTCTGTCGTTCCCCGAAATGTTTACCAGCATCGCTGAACATCAGCGCAGGGATGCCTGCATTAATCAGATTATACAGCAGTTTGAGGACGGCCATCCTGTCCCGCCGTATTGCTTACGTGATGGTGTTCTTATGGCGCGTGCTAATTTTGACGGCAAATTTAAGATCGTTTTGCCCGATAGTATCATTCCCATGGTATTTGCTTACTTTCATCTTTCACCCTTTGGTGGGCACCTTGGTGTAAACAAGACTCGCGATAAAATACGTGAGCGCTTTATATGGAAAGGCATGGATCGCGATATTGCGACCCGTGTTAAAGCTTGTAATATTTGTTCCATGGCTAAGCCGGCGCAGCGAACCACGTGGGGTGGTCTCGCGTCTGAAGTGGCATCTAAGCCGATGGAAAAATTATTTGTAGATTTTATAGGCCCATTTCCCCGGTCGATTCAAGGTAATACTTATGCCCTTGTGGTTGTTGACGCCTTTTCTAAGTTCGTGTGGATTTCGGCCGTGCCACGTGCCACGGCTCGTACTGCTACGAAGGTCCTGAATAACATCTTGGCTGCTTTTGGTGCTCCACGTTACGTTGTGTCTGACAATGGCTCGCAGTTCACTTCCAATTGGTTCAAACAATTCTGTTTTCAGTGGGGGGTAAGACATATCACTACCACCCCACATTACCCTAATCCTTCCCAAGCCGAGAGGGTTAATAGAAATTTGAAATCCGCTTTGATTGCTTTCCATCATGAGCACCACAATCAGTGGGATACTAACTTGGGAAAGTTGCAGTTTGCCTTTAACTCCGCTCGTCATGAAGCTCACCAGACCACCCCTTTCAGTTTAATGTTTGCTTTTGTACCCAGTTCCCCTTTGGCGAATATGTGGTCCTTAAATGATCTACTTCCTCAGACCTTTTCTCCCGAAACTATTAGACAGAACTGGAGGAGAGCCTTTAATAATCTAAAACGTGCGCATGAGCTCACCAAAAGGCGTTATGAAGAAAATAGAAAACACTCTCCTTTCGCGGTCGGTCAACTGGTTATGTGCAAATCTTTCCCTATAAGTTCGCGTAAGGATGCTTTTGCTGCTAAATTAGCTCTGCGTTACTCTGGCCCCTATAAGATCATTAACATTTTTAAGGGCGTGTCCGTTACTCTGGAGCACTGTAAAACCCATGAAATGCGTCGGGCTCACATCACTCAGCTAAAACCGTGCCCTGACGCGATGATTTGATGTCTGTTTTGGCTTTACACTGTTTGTTTTGGGCATTTCAGTGTCTGTTTACGTTTCCGTGTTTGTTTTGGCTTCTGCGCTCTTGACCTCGGGGCACGGTTGTCTGTGTTGTGTGGCGTTCGCGTGGCACGCTGCTAGGGCATGCACTCACTTTCTCCTTCCTCTCTCTCTCTCTCTCTCTCTCTCTCTCTCTCTCTCTCTCTCTCTCTCTCTCTCTCTCTCTCTCTCTCTTTCTTTCTATGCCGGCATACCTCTCTCTTTCTCTTTCTTTGTGTGCGTGTGTTTTCCTTATGTGTGAGTGTTATTTAAAAAGGGTTGTTGGGTACCCATGATTGTGTGTTATTTAATGGTTTATATATGTATGGGTGTATGTGTAAAAAAAAGGAAACTCAGTTTCACATCTGCTCTCTACATCACGACTGTGTGTGCAAAATAGAGACAGGGTTCTCCGTGTAAGTGTGACGTATGGTATGTCACAGCTGTGAAGGTGGAAAGACTCAACAAGTGTACGCAATACTCATACTCATTGCTACTCAGGGCAGACTTTCTATGATGTTTGGTGCTCGTCCGACTCTCCTAGGGTTTCCTTCTTCGGGCTTCATCCCCCCGGGGTCTGGAATGGCTTTCTTCCTTTCCTTGGTTTCTTCCAGCCTTTCCTTTCTTTCCGTTTGGCTTCTCCACCCTGTGTTTCCGATGGGGAGGGGGTGTTTGTGCCGTTTGTTTTTTCCCCGGCACATTTTTGTTGCCCTTCCGGTTCGGGGGCGCTGACGTCTTGTTGGTTTGGGCTTTCCGCCGTTTCTCTCTGGGGGCGCTGCGGTGCCCGAGACTTCTTGGGTGGCTCCTTCGAGCCGGGAGAGCAGTGAGAGTGTGTGCCTGGTTGGTGTCGAGTGGGCGTTTCTTAGGGTGAGTGCTCCAATTCGGGTTCCCCGATTTTTCTCTTAGTTTTTTTATAATTAGTCTTTTGGTGAGCCGTGTGTTTTGGTGGGGCTCTTCCTCCCAGATTCGGGGCCAGAAGTATATAGTTATCTTTATCTGTCTGGTTGGTTTAAGCAAAGTGTAGCAAAGAACAAACGAGAAAATAAATACATGTTAAGGTTCCGTTAAAGGCGTATGTTTTCAATTTAATCTCATGACCCTGGGTTGGCCTGCTCAAAATTTCAGCGACTCGCGGCCAACTATTTTTTTGTTATTACTAAGCAGTTATATTAGGGCACCAATTTATTGATTAGTCTGAATTTACCAGATATAATAGGACAGGATAGGATAGGATAGAATTTTACGGAGGGAATTCGGCACGTCGACCAGATTGATATTTTGTACCTGTGCACCAAGTGAGGCACCCCAGGAAGAAAGGATGAGGCCAGAGGAGACATACGGTGGTTGACCCCAAGGAGTCACGACAGTGCAGAGTACAGGGTCCCTACCAATTACCAGTTTGAAACTCCCAGGCAGGCCAGTACAACTGGCATTCCTCCTACCGTGGCTCCGAAACGGTCCACCAGCTTGGCGGAGATGGGGGTCACGATGGCGGAGTTCAGAAACACCTGGCAGTTCCGAACAACCGGCATCCCTCCCATCGGGACCCTATACAGAGGCTCGGAGACCGACATACCAGAGCTCGGAAAACTCCCAGCAGGGAAGTACAACCGGCATTCCTCCTACGGTGGCCCCGAAACGCTCTAGTCCAGCTTGGAGAGGGACACCGCCGCCAGAGGTGGGAATTATGCCGACAGGTTTGCACATCCAGCATCCCGCCGTCATCGTTCCTTAAACGGCCCACATGGCCGGCTTGGAGACCGGAGCCTGTACAACCGGAGGACAAAGGACAGGAAGATATCGTCCTGCTATGCAACTCCGAAACCTACGCTGACACAGCTACCCTGATAAGAGATGATATGAAATCCTAATGGAGATGAAATGGAGGGACCAGAAATTCGGGGAATGTAACTAAAATACACAGTATTCTCCTAGAGACCCGGGAAAATCCCCGAAAAGAACGCATGTGTCAGGTTGGCAGGCCACCAGAACTGAACCCGGACCTCTCCAATGCAGGCCACAGACGAAACCGCCTGAGACATCCCGCTCGTTACCAGATACAATGCTTCAGCAGTTACAGTTTTAGTGCTAAGATTCAGAGACAGCTGTATCTACATACTCAGTCAACAGCTCCCTGAAATAGGTTATTTATTATCTTTCATTAAATTAATAAACTGATATCTATTCATACCCATAACAACACACCCTGAGAGAAAGATCCCACAGTTCGCCAAGTAGCAGCCAACAGCAGTTTCATCAAAGCCGGGTATATATTGGAAACGACATCAAAAGTACCCCACGCTGGGAGAGACGTTCGCAAGCTAGAGAGAGAGAGAGGGGGGGAGAGAGTACTTCTACTTATTCTCCTTATGTTTCAGTACAACATATTTTACATCATGATTCTTGACATTTAAAAGGACTGAACAAGAAACTAAAGGCACTTGAATAGGTAGTCAGACTGAAAAATTCAGTGCCATAGCGGGGATTTGAACCACGGACCTCCCGATATTCGTTCTGTTGCTCTTAAACTATTGAGCTACTATGATCAATATGCCAGCATGAGATTTAATTCTCCAACCGAATCGTATGTTTCTCGGTAAACATCTAGGGGCTCTCATATACAAAGAGAGACACACCTTTTGTGGCAACTAACTATGAGTACTTAAGTCCCAGGCTTCATAGTTGTCACTATTAGGTTAACTGGTGGAAATGTATTGTTATTCCACGTGTCTAGGCTATGATTTGAATAGGTAGAGTCAATCTGAAGAACTGTCATGCTTGATTAAGAGCAACCAGATGGAGACCGCGAGATCCATGGTTCAAATCGCGGCTATGGCATTGAATTTTTCAGTCTGACTACTCTACCTATTCAAATCATATTCTACACACAGCTAGTGTGGAAGAACGATTCATTTCCAGACTAAAGAGTTGTTTAAAATGCGAAAATGGTACAGTTCACTCTGTACAACGGGATACAGCACTGCACAGGCTGATAGTTTATGAAGAGGTCTCTCCCTTTTTGAAAGTAAAAGTGAATGTTTTCCCTTCAAAAGTCATACCAAAAACTTCTGCAATAAGCTACAAAATATTCCTTCCTTTTTTTAAGCATCTTAATACCCTGCATCGTGAAGGAGTGGGCTGGAGTATGGAATGCAGTTGGAATCGGTCCCAAATATAAAGGTTCGAATTTTATATCCCGGGTGTAGGACCGCGGCCCACTCATCATCGTAAGGAACGTGAGCAGTTTGAGCGATCCTAGCTGAGAAAGCCGACATTCCATGGCAGCCAGATAGACCCGCCAGGGCTGTAGCAGCACAGTTTTGTTATTATTACATCTAAATAGTTTTATCTATTCAGTGCTTGAGAAAATGTAAAATATCGAACGCTTTTCCATGTAAGATTCAGATATTTTCTTCAAAATCTTCGTATCATATGAAGAAATTGAACTTGAATACCAAGATCGGTATTGACCGAAGATTTCATTTCTTACTGGCGATGCATAAGTTTCTCTAAAAATGCTTTATTTTATTCAGTGGATCTCCAAATTTGTACTGTGGAAGTGTAAATTTATGGTGCTTAGGATTATTTTTTCTAAAATGTCTACCAAAGTCCAGAAGGTAACACACATACACACATACACACATACAGAGTTTCAAATGCACCGGAAGTATTGCTAGGTACACGTTTATGATCCACCTAATGAGAACAGTTCTATGACATACCCATGCGCTTGCTTTCACAGTCGAACATCGGAGAGGAAATTAATTGATAACGGAAACGTCATCTGGGAAATGTTTGAGATAGGTTATCTGCCTTAGAGGTTTACGATACAAAGATTTCTCTATTCTTCTATGGTTACCAGTTACACCAAATTATGGAATATTTCTTCTTTATAAGGAGGACTTTATAATTTATTTCCAGTAATTTCAAGCTATACATTTCTTTTTCGGCTAAGCATCTAAATGTTCAATCAAAATCGTCAGAGTAAATAGCAGTTATCGAAAATTATTTTCATGTAAAAGAAGTGAACATTTTTCTCGAACTTTAAAAGATTCCGAACATACATTGGTACGTATCAGCCTTTTGTCTTTCTCTGAAAATACATTTTTGGTTTTTCTGGTGTATCCTCTACAGAAATGTGGGTGTAATACAGTTCTACTTCTATGTACTAAGTAAATAGAGAAACATAATATATTTAAATGTTATAGTTGAAAAGAACATGTGATATCAAGACCTTAATAATATGTATGTAGAAGTTTCAAGAAAATTTCTCGTCACATTCCAAATTATGCTTAACAGTGTAAATTCATCATACGGTTTCAAAAGGTTACGGCGAATTGTAACTGGCTTTTCCGGGTAGGACCGCGTCTTTGTTGTTCATCTGGTCGACGTTTCGTCCCAACTATGTGGGGCTTCTTCAGGACTTCTTCCTTGACAGCTCCGTAGCAAAAGAAGTCCTTAAGAAGCCACACATATTTGGGACGAAACGTCGACCAGAGGAACAACAAAGACGCGGTCCTACCCGGAAGACCCAGTTACAATGGAAACCAGCCGCCGAAGCCTACGCACTGAGGTTACGGCGAAGGTTCTAAGCGAGAGTAAAACACGCCTCTGTTCTGGCATGGGGGGGGGGGGGGGGAGGTTGATGGGTCTGCCACACTTTCAAGAGGTCTCGAGTTCGAATCTCTATCAGGCTGACTCAATCTTGATAATGTTCCTTTCTCCGGGGTTTTCCCTTATCCTAAAAGATTAAATATAACAAAATAGGTACAAAAGTTGAAGCCAAATATAACTGCCTTAAAGAAGACTTCGTAGAATTAGCCGTTTTGGAAATACTTCAGGTTTCATCATCAGATCTTTCTTAAGCGTTATTTAATGGCTATACTTATCCCTCTGCTTCTTTTTTTTGTTTGCTTGCTTTTGCATGAAAGAGCTTGTTACATGAATGCACATTGGAATGTTGTTTCCGAATAGGGAAACCTCCTTGCTTACTTTTAAATCACTCGCAGTGAAATCGTTGATGATGATAATGATAATTTTGGCGGCTATGAATTGGCGTTATTAAAGCCAGTTAAAGCAAATTTATAAGTCGCGTCCAGCAGTAATAGTCCACATTAGGAAAGATTTAAATCTGGGCAAGAACATTCAGTTAGCGTTGAATAAGAGAGCTAACGTGGAATATAAATATAAGTAATGTAAATTTGGTATTAATAACATGATAAATAACCAGAATTAAAATTAATGATACGCGTGTTATTATTTAAAGGTTGAAAATGAATAACAAAATAAATATTAAGAAGATAGAGTCAACTTGAAAAATTCAATGCCATGACCGGGATTTGAACCACATCTCATGGTTTCCGTCCCGTCACTTTAACCCATTGAGCTACCATGGACAACTTGCCGTGGTGACATTGAATTCTCCATTTGACTCGTATATTTTAGCGGTAGACTACTAGGGGCTCTGGCATCCGAGATACACCGTTTGTGGCGACTTACTATCGTAAAAACTTAAGTTCTAGGCTTCATAATTTAGTTCCTATTATTTTAGTTAATCGATGGAGAATTTAATGTCAGGACGGCAAGTTGGCCATGGTAGCTCAATGGTTTAGAGCGTCTGGACGAAAACCAGGAGATCCGTGGTTCAAATCCCTGCCATGGCATTTAATTTTTAATGTTGACTCTATCTATCAAAATCTTAGCTTATATACGGTTAGTGTGAAGAAATGATTAATTTCCATCAATTAACTAAAATATTAAGACATTAATATAGAGGTGCGAAATATCCTTTTGAGCATTTTCAATTTATAATAACTGAAAACCTTTGGAAATTTACCTTGAGAAAAATGGTAACAATTGTGGGCGTAATAAAACACTTCCTCCAATAGTGATAAAACGTTGTATTTCAAAACAAACGGTAGTGTCCAATAGACGAGCAGTTAGGTGCCCAACAAATACGGTGTATAATAAATAACGCAAAAGGGGAATTAAGACGTGCTTCACACAACAACAAAATGTAACTTGTTAGTGATAGCAGTCGCACAAATTGTATAAAGCCAAAAAAATTCAAATTGAATAACATAATAATAAATAAGATAAGACAAATTAGGAGTACAATAATTTTAATCTTAATGGGAACACTGAAACAAATGAAGTCATGAAATCACGATCCAATTAGGGAGGCATATAAAATACTTTTCTAGTAATTATTATACAACAATAAATAAATCAATAGATAAAACAAAAAGTATTCATGTGATCCAAAAGAAATAGTAACGCAGAGGTAATAAGTAAAAAAGCCCGCCTCAGTGGCGTGTCTGCCTCACGTTCATGAGGTCCCGAGTTCGAATCTCGGTCAGGTTGAGTTACCTGTATAAAGTTTTTCCGGGGTTTTCCCTTATCCTAAAAGACAAATGTCGGGTAAGTCTAAGCTCTATGGACCCTGGATACATTTGAGCATCATTCATCCATTTCATTCATCGTCCGATATGACTTAACGTTGGAGTCCGTAAATTGAAAATATAATAATAAGTAAAATAAAGGGACACATTTAATTTCAGTAGTACTAGTAGATGATTTAATAGCAGCAGGTTAAATATTTGTATAATATTATTTATTTAAGGGTTCAAAGAATGTTGTGTGCAAGTATGGGATCTGAGGAAGAACGGTGAAGATTGACATTTTGCAGGATGGGTTCACCTATTTGCAATATCTCAGTTAAGGATTCTAATTAACGCAGTTGTGTGGGAAAATTATAGTAAAGGTTATAGATTAGAAGTTGTTAGGATTAGCTAACTATTGCAGTTAGATGTTATAACACATAAATAACATGTCAGCATTAGCAGAAATGGTTCCAATCCTGGGCGGAGCTAAATTGATAAAGCGCTTCTCTCCCTTTTTTCATTTGGAGTCGCTCTTTCTGCTCTTTGGCAAAATATGCATATATCAAGTCAGATAGATGTGTGTCAGTGTAAGTGTTGTTTGATCATCTAGTAAACGATATTAAATAGGTGAATGTGCAGTTATATAATGCGGTAATAGCTCGGATTGGCGTAACATAACTCATTTAAATTCTGTTTCACTCAGCATCGACAAATAAATACACAGTAACTCCAGTAAATGTCAAAGAAAGTATTATCATTTTAAAAATTGTGTACCGTTAACACTCGCGAGGCGAGTTAGCCTGAGGCAAACAACAACTCTGTAAGCACCTTTCACTGCCATTGAATTACAAACATAAACAGCTGCAAATGTCATCCAAGTAACAAACGTCGTGTAGTGGGTACTCGCAATTGTATATTGTGACATGAATCTAGGAAGTACATTACTACAAAAAGTATATGAATTTCACACACACCCGGGAAATCCACACTGTTTGTTTACTTTGTTTTTTCCAATACTCGTGTGTTTCATTAATTTGAATGGATTATTTGTCGTTATCTCGGATATTCGGTTAAACAATGCTGCCATTTCAACAGCAATAAATATGAAATGTGATGCTTTGGCAAGATACTATAATTTAGGAGGATTTGAATCTATTGCATGCTGGTTGATGCCGCAGTTCAGAGTGAGATGTTTGAAACTAATATGATGCTACATCACTATTTAAAGAAGAATGTAAATAGCGACGTGGATTATTAAGACGGAGCTATAGTGCGAGTATGGAATTTGGGTCATTATTCGTGAAAAATCTATAATAAAACGTGAAAACCTCATCTATCTTTAATAACCTACAGCTGATTATATTTCTAAATGTTCACTGCAGTTATATTTCTATAAAATTGTTTTAAACAATTTTGTATTAATGGAAATTAATTATTCTTTCACACTGGCCGTGTGTAGGCTAAATTGTGGAAACGTTGAGTCAGACTGAAAAATTCAATGCCATAGCCGGGATTTGAACCACGGATCTTCTGGTTTCCGTCCAGCCGCACTACCATTGTGCTACTATGGCCAACGTGCCGATATGACATTAAATTCTCCAACTGACTCATATTTTCCCGGTAAACCACTTAGGAGTTCTCATAAACACATGAGACAACTACCTTAATGGCGACTTACTACATGTAAGTACTTTAAGGCCCGGGCTTTATAGTTAACCACTATTAGGTTAATTAATGGAAATTAATTATTCTTTCACACTGGCCGTGTGTAGGCTAAATTGTGGAAACGTTGAGTCAGACTGAAAAATTCAATGCCATAGCCGGGATTTGAACCACGGATCTTCTGGTTTCCGTCCAGCCGCACTACCATTGTGCTACTATGGCCAACGTGCCGATATGACATTAAATTCTCCAACTGACTCATATTTTCCCGGTAAACCACTTAGGAGTTCTCATAAACACATGAGACAACTACCTTAATGGCGACTTACTACATGTAAGTACTTTAAGGCCCGGGCTTTATAGTTAACCACTATTAGGTTAATTAATGGAAATTAATTATTCTTTCACACTGGCCGTGTGTAGGCTAAATTGTGGAAACGTTGAGTCAGACTGAAAAATTCAATGCCATAGCCGGGATTTGAACCACGGATCTTCTGGTTTCCGTCCAGCCGCACTACCATTGTGCTACTATGGCCAACGTGCCGATATGACATTAAATTCTCCAACTGACTCATATTTTCCCGGTAAACCACTTAGGAGTTCTCATAAACACATGAGACAACTACCTTAATGGCGACTTACTACATGTAAGTACTTTAAGGCCCGGGCTTTATAGTTAACCACTATTAGGTTAATTAATGGAAATTAATTATTCTTTCACACTGGCCGTGTGTAGGCTAAATTGTGGAAACGTTGAGTCAGACTGAAAAATTCAATGCCATAGCCGGGATTTGAACCACGGATCTTCTGGTTTCCGTCCAGCCGCACTACCATTGTGCTACTATGGCCAACGTGCCGATATGACATTAAATTCTCCAACTGACTCATATTTTCCCGGTAAACCACTTAGGAGTTCTCATAAACACATGAGACAACTACCTTAATGGCGACTTACTACATGTAAGTACTTTAAGGCCCGGGCTTTATAGTTAACCACTATTAGGTTAATTAATGGAAATTAATTATTCTTTCACACTGGCCGTGTGTAGGCTAAATTGTGGAAACGTTGAGTCAGACTGAAAAATTCAATGCCATAGCCGGGATTTGAACCACGGATCTTCTGGTTTCCGTCCAGCCGCACTACCATTGTGCTACTATGGCCAACGTGCCGATATGACATTAAATTCTCCAACTGACTCATATTTTCCCGGTAAACCACTTAGGAGTTCTCATAAACACATGAGACAACTACCTTAATGGCGACTTACTACATGTAAGTACTTTAAGGCCCGGGCTTTATAGTTAACCACTATTAGGTTAATTAATGGAAATTAATTATTCTTTCACACTGGCCGTGTGTAGGCTAAATTGTGGAAACGTTGAGTCAGACTGAAAAATTCAATGCCATAGCCGGGATTTGAACCACGGATCTTCTGGTTTCCGTCCAGCCGCACTACCATTGTGCTACTATGGCCAACGTGCCGATATGACATTAAATTCTCCAACTGACTCATATTTTCCCGGTAAACCACTTAGGAGTTCTCATAAACACATGAGACAACTACCTTAATGGCGACTTACTACATGTAAGTACTTTAAGGCCCGGGCTTTATAGTTAACCACTATTAGGTTAATTAATGGAAATTAATTATTCTTTCACACTGGCCGTGTGTAGGCTAAATTGTGGAAACGTTGAGTCAGACTGAAAAATTCAATGCCATAGCCGGGATTTGAACCACGGATCTTCTGGTTTCCGTCCAGCCGCACTACCATTGTGCTACTATGGCCAACGTGCCGATATGACATTAAATTCTCCAACTGACTCATATTTTCCCGGTAAACCACTTAGGAGTTCTCATAAACACATGAGACAACTACCTTAATGGCGACTTACTACATGTAAGTACTTTAAGGCCCGGGCTTTATAGTTAACCACTATTAGGTTAATTAATGGAAATTAATTATTCTTTCACACTGGCCGTGTGTAGGCTAAATTGTGGAAACGTTGAGTCAGACTGAAAAATTCAATGCCATAGCCGGGATTTGAACCACGGATCTTCTGGTTTCCGTCCAGCCGCACTACCATTGTGCTACTATGGCCAACGTGCCGATATGACATTAAATTCTCCAACTGACTCATATTTTCCCGGTAAACCACATATCGGCACGTTGGCCATAGTAGCACAATGGTAGTGCGGCTGGACGGAAACCAGAAGATCCGTGGTTCAAATCCCGGCTATGGCATTGAATTTTTCAGTCTGACTCAACGTTTCCACAATTTAGCCTACACACGGCCAGTGTGAAAGAATAATTAATTTCCATTAATTAACCTAATAGTGGTTAACTATAAAGCCCGGGCCTTAAAGTACTTACATGTAGTAAGTCGCCATTAAGGTAGTTGTCTCATGTGTTTATGAGAACTCCTAAGTGGTTTACCGGGAAAATATGAGTCAGTTGGAGAATTTAATGTCATATCGGCACGTTGGCCATAGTAGCACAATGGTAGTGCGGCTGGACGGAAACCAGAAGATCCGTGGTTCAAATCCCGGCTATGGCATTGAATTTTTCAGTCTGACTCAACGTTTCCACAATTTAGCCTACACACGGCCAGTGTGAAAGAATAATTAATTTCCATTAATTAACCTAATAGTGGTTAACTATAAAGCCCGGGCCTTAAAGTACTTACATGTAGTAAGTCGCCATTAAGGTAGTTGTCTCATGTGTTTATGAGAACTCCTAAGTGGTTTACCGGGAAAATATGAGTCAGTTGGAGAATTTAATGTCATATCGGCACGTTGGCCATAGTAGCACAATGGTAGTGCGGCTGGACGGAAACCAGAAGATCCGTGGTTCAAATCCCGGCTATGGCATTGAATTTTTCAGTCTGACTCAACGTTTCCACAATTTAGCCTACACACGGCCAGTGTGAAAGAATAATTAATTTCCATTAATTAACCTAATAGTGGTTAACTATAAAGCCCGGGCCTTAAAGTACTTACATGTAGTAAGTCGCCATTAAGGTAGTTGTCTCATGTGTTTATGAGAACTCCTAAGTGGTTTACCGGGAAAATATGAGTCAGTTGGAGAATTTAATGTCATATCGGCACGTTGGCCATAGTAGCACAATGGTAGTGCGGCTGGACGGAAACCAGAAGATCCGTGGTTCAAATCCCGGCTATGGCATTGAATTTTTCAGTCTGACTCAACGTTTCCACAATTTAGCCTACACACGGCCAGTGTGAAAGAATAATTAATTTCCATTAATTAACCTAATAGTGGTTAACTATAAAGCCCGGGCCTTAAAGTACTTACATGTAGTAAGTCGCCATTAAGGTAGTTGTCTCATGTGTTTATGAGAACTCCTAAGTGGTTTACCGGGAAAATATGAGTCAGTTGGAGAATTTAATGTCATATCGGCACGTTGGCCATAGTAGCACAATGGTAGTGCGGCTGGACGGAAACCAGAAGATCCGTGGTTCAAATCCCGGCTATGGCATTGAATTTTTCAGTCTGACTCAACGTTTCCACAATTTAGCCTACACACGGCCAGTGTGAAAGAATAATTAATTTCCATTAATTAACCTAATAGTGGTTAACTATAAAGCCCGGGCCTTAAAGTACTTACATGTAGTAAGTCGCCATTAAGGTAGTTGTCTCATGTGTTTATGAGAACTCCTAAGTGGTTTACCGGGAAAATATGAGTCAGTTGGATAATTTAATGTCATATCGGCACGTTGGCCATAGTAGCACAATGGTAGTGCGGCTGGACGGAAACCAGAAGATCCGTGGTTCAAATCCCGGCTATGGCATTGAATTTTTCAGTCTGACTCAACGTTTCCACAATTTAGCCTACACACGGCCAGTGTGAAAGAATAATTAATTTCCATTAATTAACCTAATAGTGGTTAACTATAAAGCCCGGGCCTTAAAGTACTTACATGTAGTAAGTCGCCATTAAGGTAGTTGTCTCATGTGTTTATGAGAACTCCTAAGTGGTTTACCGGGAAAATATGAGT